>JBDFRD010101606.1:0-13335 GCA_039654405.1 Bullina lineata
TCTGTTCCGCTTCACGCTACCGAAACCAGGATAAGCTCCGGCTCTATGGGCCTCATTGGCCTTGAAGGAACTTTACTATGTATAGCCACACAGCGTGACCAATTAATGCTTGTTATATTTTTTTCATTGGGTCAATAATTTCTATTTTCTGTGCAAATGATCATTTTCCTTTTAAAAATAGATACTATTGACCAGGAATTTCCACATTTTCAGTGGAATATTAAAATTTATTGAAAATTTTAGATTATAATCAAGTCAAGCGAGTTTTGTAAAAATTGTTTACATCTGCATAGCATACAATTAAGTTTTTTGTAGACCTAGGGCTGCCAGGCAATGCACCCCAATGCAATATAATGCATATTTCAGCTGTAGAAGCCCAAAAGCTGATCATTAGATTGATCAAGATGTAGCATGTGTTTTGTCTTCTCTGATTCTGAATTAGATAATCTAGAAGCTTTCTTCTGATTCTCTTAGTTTATCTAGATTAAAAGAGCCACCTAAAAAAGGGAACGACAGGAGGAAAGGTCTTCCAATGCAGGATCTCTACCTCCTCAGACCCCTGGTGATCATGGTTACAACGTAAATCTATAATATATATGATTCTAATAATGAGGATATCAAGATCTATAATCTTGTGCAGATGAATGAAGAGAAGTGAAAGATGGACATCGAAACTGAATGGTTAAAGGGCTGTAAAATTGAAACTAATGACTGGATTTCAACAAAACTTTCAAGGAATAGGCCTACTACTTGAATTGGTATACTTACACACAAATACCTGCTGACCTCATAGCTGCTGGTATTGGCGAATTGAAACGTTTTAGTGTAAAATAAAATAGTTGTTCAAAATCATAGAGACTCATCTTTCTGATGTTCTCTTTTTTTTTTTTCATTTCATCTACCTTCTAAATCATATTCTATATTCCTTCCAATTTCCAACAAGTGTAATATGACGTATGACACAGTATACTTATATTATGGAAATTATGCCAAAAAATTGACACTTTTATATCTCAATCATAAGGGCTAATTATAACCCTTAATTTCTATATTATTGACAAAAAAATGAATTTTAAAGGGAAAGGGTTTAAGAAGCTTCTAAGCTCACGACTTCCGTTTCATCGCTAGCAGTTTCTTCGGGTTAACATGCACAGTAAGGTCACAAATTAATCTTTTCAAATCTACAAAAAGTAGATCTAGATCTAATGATTCCGTTTTTTAGTCCTACTGAGTAAATGCGAAATATTTGTGTCACGGTAGATTCTAGTTTTCTATAAAGAATTTCATGCTCATTTTTGCAACTTAAAGTTATTTAGCCGAATTTTCTATGATAAAGACCAAAGTGACATAGACTTTAGTCAGAAGGGCCTAGTACTAGTCTAGTACTAGATCTAGATCTCTAGATCTAAATCTAGATTATAAGATCTACTAAAATAAAGTAACTTTCTAACAAAAACAAAACTGAAAACTTCTAGATCTCTAGAAATCTAGATCTATGATTTCATCCATACCAAATGAATTCAGAAAATCCGATATCTTCTTTATGCTTCCTGTGATTACTTCGACGTATTCTCTGTTGGCCCAATCTTGAGGTAAGGGTCTTTGGTGAACTGGAGGTTGTTGTTGTTGTTGATGTTGGGCCATTTTCCTGTCCATTGTTTTCCAGTTTTCGCGTTATTATGCTTAGTGATTGGGCTTGTCTTGTGTGCTCTTCGCTTCTTTTCCTTCCGAGTGCCCTATGATTTCCGTGTTTATGTGAAGGGCAGGGACCAGTTTTTGAGTACAATGAAAGAGAGGATTCTGAAGAAGAATTATCATAACATTATCCTTTTAACTCATTTTTTATATAATTTTGACATTAATTTATTACATCATATGAATAATGTAATTTTATTATTTTCCGTATTTTCGATTTACTCATTATAAAATTCTAGAACTATTTATTCATCGATTAACCCCTTTTTTTACAAATACACAACTTCCGCCGGTGCTTCGTTCGAACAACGAGATTAATCTGCAATTGGGAAGACAAAACACATTAAATTGTCATTAGACCAACCTTTCAACTGCAAGCATTTAAACATTTAAGTCTACAACAAAAACAAAGAACCTTGAGGCCTGTGTGTTGTTAAATCTAACTTCAATCGGATCATGGCGTCAGCTTTAGAAAATTATGTGAACAGTATCCTTTGCCTTTTACTTTTAATCTCATTTTTTTTCACTATTTTTTTTTAAAGATTGATTGTTTACTAAATTATAGATCTAAATCTAGATCTAGAGTCTAGTTAAGTGGCTTCTGTCACGACTAGACGAGATCTAGGCACAAAATATGTAGATCTATGTGTCTCTTCCATTTGGATTCAGTTCAGTAAATGATCATGCAACAATTCCAAAGCTTGATGTGTCATACAATAAAAAGCCATCATTTTGATTTGCGGCCTTATAATTAGGCTATAGATATAGATCTAGAATCTAGATCTAGCCTACTTGATGCATATATACTGCACAGTTCAAGTATCAGGATCAGGATCTGGCAACTGATCCCATACATTTTTCAGGGTCCAAATTGACCTGACGACACAGACTGTAGTAAATCAATATGATGTTTAAGTCCACATGATGTTATGGTTATGATCATGAAAAACTAAGCTTACTCCTTTCATGTCGTACTGGGTATGACAATCAATAGCCTGAATAGCAGTGGTTCTGCTTGAGAGTTAGAGACTGATTTTTCGTGCTGATCTCAAGAGATTACCAGAGTAGAGTTAGATCTAGTAATATTACAGGTCAAGAGATTTCGATGGACATCCCGAATTTATGAAGTGATGCATAGATCCATTGTGTTTCATTTTATTATGAAGTCGATAAAATTAAACAATAGAGAATCTACTCCCTTCTACTTTCATTTTTCCAGATTTACATTTTCAAACTGGAGAAGTTGTCTCTTCTTTGTGCCTTTAAATTTAAAGTTTATTTCCTTTAAAGTTCTCCAGAAATGGTTGAAATCGTCACTGCTGATGGTCGAGTGATTGTGGTAAGAGTGGGGTTCAGGAAGCATACATATAACATAATATAATTTCAATTTTTTGAAAGCTTTTGGGATGGAAAAAAATGTAATTGTACATGTTGAACTATTTCGGTTGCCTCAATTAATATTTTACTTTTTTCAGAGGTAGATTTTTTTCCTGTAGTTGTTTAAATTACACTTGGATGGTGAGCAAGACATTTGAAATCAGGTGCTGAAGGCATTAAAAAATTACTTTTCACCTTTCATTTTAAAATAAAAAGCAAAGCTTTTCACCGACAATCCATGACACATTTTTTAAAAAGGCTGAATCAATTCTATTTTTAACTCCACTCATACACTCATAAACAATTCTCTGCCTTCTTTCGTAATAAAATAATTTGAAAATGTTGTTTTGATTTCTGTGGACTATGCAGAAAAGAAAATTCAGGATCTTAGTGACATTGACATTGAGACACTGTCAAAATTTATTATTAGTGTAACTGTGACTCAGGAAACACAGTGAAACACCTTAAAATGCTTTAATTTAGAAAAATAATGTTTTTAAAAAAGGAAAAGACAGAGGATGAATTTAGGTTCTCATTTCTAACTCTCCCCATCTTCATGTTTTTGAACAAATTTAGATTTTAATATTTATAAAAGATCTTGTGTTGAAGTCTGAGGCTTTGTTTCAGGGAACGTTGAAGGGGTTTGACCAAACAATCAACTTGATCCTGGATGAAAGTCATGAACGTGTCTACAGTAGTGGGCAGGGCGTGGAGCAGGTGATACTGGGACTGTACATAGTCAGAGGGGATAATGTGTAAGTATCCAACAGGCAACATATGCATGTCAAAGGTGCATAAACCAAACATTAAGACTCTTATCGATACAAATTTATAGTTGAACAGGAGGTAGCTCTGAACTGAAGCAAATATGTTTGGTTAAAAAGTGGTCAATTGGAAGAAATTTGAGGCAGAAAATATATTTTCAGATAAAACCAAACAATGATTCCTTAAACTGTCTTTTACTTTTATGTTTGTTAAAGTGTTCATTAAATTGAAATTAATGTTTGAATAATCAAGTACAGTAATCAGAAGTGAAAATAAAAGTCTTTCACTGTACCTGTTTTCCTTGATAGTTCAACAAGAGAAAGTGAAGCTAGATATAACTAAACTATTTGTGCAATGTGCTCTCAGTGAAATATGTCTTTAGTTTGTGCCAACTTTTGAAAGTGAATTTTTTTGTGGGAGTCAAAAGTCATTATAATAGATATCCCTCGTGTTAATTTTGTTAAAATTTTACTTAACTTTTAATGTGAACATGTCATTTGGTTCTAAAAAAAAAAATTAAGGCCTTGCCTAAAGCTCAGAAAGCCAGATGAATCCCATTTCTGTAGCTTGAAGTCACATGAGTAATATTGACATTTCTATCTTAAAAGATGGAAACTCAAAGAGTAAATAGAATTAAAAAAAAAGGAGATTCATTATTTACTATTAAGAAAAGAGGGAAAGATACTACAGAAAAGCAACAAAATTGAAATGGCATATTTGGAAGCAAAGCACAGAGTACAATTTGCCTTCATCAAGGTGTCTCTTGATATATTTTATTCTATTCTCTAATTTTTCTGCTTTATGTCATCTATGATCTTCCTTCTCACCCAAGAAAACAGAAATGCTGGTGTCTCATTCGCATCCCAGGAGAGGAAAAATCTTGGAAAGTATCTTTCCTAAACACACATTGGCAAGTCCAGGATTTGAAGCTACTTTCTGAGAGTGATTAAAAGCCAATTTTACTTGTCTACTTTTTTTCTTTTCAACAGTCACTTTTATTTGTACAATACACGAACTAATGGTTTATTCATTTTTTTTAAGTATCCTTTTATTTTTGTTACAGAGCTGTGATAGGAGAAGTGGACGATGATACAGACAATGGATTGGACTTTGAAGGTATCCGAGCTGAACCACTCAATGCCATCGTCCATTGACAGTGGAAGGAAAACGAAATCACACTAGATTGTCTCCTGAGTCTTCAAAGGCAGCACCTTGGGATAAACTCACTTTAAAATGACAGCGCACCAAGTCACTTTTTAAGTTGTGTGTTTATGCTATGTCCTTTTATGAGAATTTTAGGTAGGTATGATTCAGGAATTGCATTGCTTAGAATTTTTGGTGATTGTTGAACGTAAAGATATTGCTTTCTTATTAATGTTTTGGCCAGAAAATATAGGCTGAAAGTACCAACTGTTAGGCACAATGCCTGGAAAATTGATGCTGTTGAATGAATAACTCGGGAGGTGCAGTGCCGTGCATTTTCTCTGCTATCTTTGGCCTGCCCCAATAATGATCAGGTGATGATCTTGGTTTAGGCTGGGTCATTTTATCATCTGTGCTCCACCATCAGTACACTTTTAATTCTAATTATTTCCCGTCCATTATTTTTTTGTCTTTATGTTGTTCTAGATTTAAGCAAAAACAATGGATTTTCATCATTTATTTTTCCCTGGGAGGTGGTGCAGTGGCTGAATGGTTAGAGCATTGGACTCCCAATCTGAGGGCTCGACTTCAGGTGGCTGCACTGTGTCCTCTGGAAAGACACTTTACACCATTTTTTCCTCTGCCCACCCAGGTACGAATTGGATCCCGGCATATTCTATTGGGGAGGTAAATCTATGACAGAATAACATCCTGACCAGGAGATGATCTGAAAATCATCTGTTCCGCTTTATGCTAACGAAACTGAGATAAGATCTGGCTCTATACGCCTCATAGAAGGAACTTTACTATTAATACTATGGTACTCTGGTCAACTGTCTTGACACACTTTGACTTTGACAAAGGATGGGTACAAGACACATACATAAAATGATAATAATGATAGGAAGAAGATGGAGAGCAGCAAAATTAACAATGTAAATTTTAGTATCAGATCGATTATCATTTTGTTGGGTATGGTCAGAAGTACACAAGTACTGCAGTTAATGTCCTGCAATTTGGAGAGACATCAGTATAAAATCTTGGTCACTCCTCTTACTCCTAATTGCTGGAAGAAGTGTTCAGCCTGCTGATTTCAAGATGAATGATCCTTGATGAGTTTCCATACTTGAAAATCTCAACTTCTACTGTTGTTACTAATTGATGTTTTCTGTACAGGTTGCTTTATTTGTAGTTTAAGGATTGAAGAATTTGAGTCTAATGAATCAAGTAATGTTTGTACATAGATCAGTGTGCATGTACCTGTGTAACACTTGTGTAATGTTTGTGAGAAATGATTTTATAATAGTTTTATTGTTTCTTTTGAACCATAATGAATAGATATCTTTTATTCTGATGGCTTGCTGTTACTGGTTTTACAGTGCCTTTCTACATTTTTAATGTTAATATGGCTCTGTATAGATCTCTCAAGGGTTAATTTTATTTTTTTTATTTTTGGTGTCAAATTCCCCTTACACTACAGTGCATATAAAATTTATCATTACATTAGATTGGTCGATTATTGCTGAATAGATCTCCATGGGGATTTTTTTGCTGCATATGTTAACAGGTAGGCCCCTACCAGAATACAGCTTTTCATTTGACTGTTCCTGTTCCCAACGGATGGGTGGGTGGGAGATATTATTTCAAGCAGTGGATCTATATTAAGACCACATAAGTTGACTACCTGCATTACTGTCGTTAGAAATGGTCTAGCGTTCCAGGCAAAAAGCAAATCTGCATATGGTTCTGTTAAATCAAAATCATAGTGTCGCATTTTTGCACTGTTATCAGAAGCTTGAAGTCTGTTTCTTCTAATCATGCTTATTTCCTGTTCATGTACAGATGTATAAAAGTTTTTGTTCTCAATACTGGGTTTGATGATATCAGATTGTGTGCCAATGAATGCAGAGTGAAGGCTTGGGTCTTGAGAACTTGATGATTGTTGAGTCATTCATTTCTGATTGGAAATAAATTGAAGTCCAATTTTGAATTGATATTTTGTCACTTTGTACGTTTTGTTTGTTTTCGCAAATACTTATATTTAAAACTTTTTTATACGTTTTTGTTTTTATAATTCCTTGAAATTCCCCCTCTCACAGCACAGACACTTGCACATGTATGGAGCTAATACTAATGTGAATCTCAAAGCTTGTCACAATTTGGTTCCGAGTTCCACCTATAAGTACATGTAGTGCAAAATCAGGGACAGAGTGAATTCTTCAATAATACCCATGATAAAGTCATCCTTCAACATTTTTGTGAGTTTATATTTGGCAGCACATCAGTATTCATAAAACTAGCAAATCCAAAAATAGCTTTGCCTTAATACAAAGAACAAAAGGAAAAAAAAACACAACAAACAGCTGACTTTTCAATATTGAATTTTATTGACCTTGATATTTTAAAACTTCATATTTTGAATGTTTTTGTTGTTTTTCTTTGTTGAGTCTGGCGATGGAGAGTGTGAGGGTGAGCTTTGTACAAATGACAAGATTCCTTGGAAACAGGGTCTCCAGTCAGGCATGAAGCCGTGACATGCACAAAGTTACACAGTGAATGAAAACAACTGAAGAGGATGAGTGACTGAAACAGAATAAAAATGAGATTAAAAGTATCCATGGGAAATTATAATGTACAACAAGAACAAAAAAAACTATAATTATTATGGAGATGAACAGAAACAAATTTCACTGCTAAATCTAGTGAATTACAAAAAGTATACCGAGTGAATATTCAACTTGTGAAAAAAATAGCCTTTCTTATTTTTTTTTTCTTTCTGTCAACAGATCACTTTCACAAAAAAAAAATGAGGAAAATAATATAACAAACATAAAATTCTAAGCAGTGATATCATTTGATTGCATACTGATCGAAAACAAACAAAAAAATGAATGAGTATGGTATGTATACCAATTAAAATTAAAATGATTTACAGGTAATTATGACATCCGCTCCTTGCTGGATAATTTCAGCCTCAGGCAAACTTTATACCTTGACTAATCCGCTCAGAACTGCCAGCTCTTCCAAGTCCACAACTGGAACATTCACTCATCACTGGCATTTCACTACATTTTATCTCACTCATCAACGAGCATAGACATTTGAATTAATTTCATTTATCATCTGATTTATTGTTGGACTTTGTTCTCTCAGATGCCAATTTTGTGGATTTTAGTTTAAGTCTAGCAGGATGAATCAGGATAACCCTTTTATTATTATACTTAAAAATATTTGGAATATCCACTTAGATAACAAAATTATAATTTGTGCCATTTTCCTTGAAGCTATTTGTGACAGGGAGAAAAATGTACAATCGAAAATTCTTAAGGATAAAAGCTAAGAGTGAGATCTTGGAATAAATATCGTAAGAAAATAACAGGCATAGATCTACATGTATTATATGCTCTTGTTTTTGTTTTTTTTTTTGCTTACTCTTACTCTTGAGTTTTCTCTCCAAATGATGGTCAAAAAGATTTATTTTTGAAACTTAAAAGCTTATACTTCAGTCTAGTTTTAGTTTTATTATAAGAAGACAATGACGCTCAATCCCAATTACAATTCACTCTCATGGCAGTTCGACATATTGCAACTTTCAAGTGCTCCACCCTAAAACAAAATTTGTGGCGCCTTTGTCCATAAAGCATACAACACCACACATGCAAGAGTATGTACAGTGGAATCCACTTACTTTGAACTTCTAGGACCACAGAGTATTATTCACTTTAAGAGATGTTCATTTTTATCATTTTAAGAGATGTTATTTCTGACTGCTCTTTTCACTGAGGAAGTCTTAGGTTTTGTGCCTGACATAAGGAATAAGGGGCCAAAATCAATCATTGACGTGTATGTCAAAATCTGCCAAACATAAGAAGAGGACATGATTATTATAATGTAACAGTAATGGCAGTTAAATTTCAATCCAGCTGTTTCATCACAACGTGACGTGTGTACATCATGCAACACTGTCACTGACAAAGATGGAACTTGTCAATCAAAATAAACTGAGTTGAATAAGTCTACCACACATAGCCTCAAGCTCACTACAGTTGACCAGTGAGATGAGTTTGTGGCCATAAACTATATGATATACATGTAGTTAATACAGAGACTGTCAGCACAGATTGTGGCAATGAGACAACACTAATTTGTTAACCCTGTGACAAGTAAGTAGGTTCATATTAGGCAGTTCCACTCTGCATACAAGTGCACACATACTCACATGTGGACACACACACACACAGGGAAGTACGTATGCAAGCAAGCGCACATACACCTTCAAATTTTTGTCTTGCTCTACTCACATCACTTGTTCTCTCAAATCCACTCACCCTCTAAATCTTCCTACTGAAATTGTTTCCTCTTGTATTGTTCCTGGCACTGCTTATACCAGGGTTCATAATGATAACAATAATACATGTCAAAAGGTATGTGAAGTACATTTTTTTTCAATCATTCGCTCATCACAACCTGATTAGACTAAAACAATAGTGTTTGTGATCTGAATGAAAAACTTGTTGAACTGAGCACCGCTATAGAGCACTGACTGATATAAAATAGAGATTTTGTGGGTCCACAGACCCCATAAGAGCACCACATTTTACATTCTGACAATCGAAATTATTTCCATCAACTCATGGAATCATTTGTAAGAATGGGATAAATTTAGTCTGGGAAAAAAAATTACAGCTGGAACTCAGACTACTAAAGCAAAAAAAGACTTGAAAGTGTTAAGTTTGAATAAGGGGAGAAAATATAATTTCTATGAACATAATGCTTTCAGTTATCAAAATTTTGTGCCAGATTTGAATCAGGAAAAGGAATGGAATATTTCAGTAAATTAGGATATTTTTCAAACTCAAACAAAAACAGACGGATTGAAAAATGCAACCATAATCATACGATTGCTCAATACAATCTGTCTGAACTTAAGAAATTACACAAAGAGAAATTATTTTACCCAGCTAGTTAAAAAAAACATAGTTAAACTTAATGTTAGAAGATTTAGTTAGTACCGTCTTAAAGAGACTCCAGTTTGTAAACATATTGTTACACTGTAGAGATGCAGACAAATTAAAATAAAGATGTGTGCACAGGCTCATATGGGACTTGGTCCAAGAACAAATCCCTCTCACTCGTCTCACTGACAGTCCCAAACATCCACAAACTGTCAACAAGTTCCATTGGCCTTCAACATTGGGAATACACGTGTTCTGTTGCATATCAAATTTGTTCAGTTTATACGAAGCAATGAATACTGCTCTGCTTGGGGAAAAGCAGCAGATAAAATAACATAATATCTCCACTCCCATTCATTGACAGAACACAACAAAGGAAGTGGTCAGGAATGCATTCTTACCGACACAGCGGAATTGCATCTCGTGAAAAGGAAAAAAAAAGTGTCCAAGCTCTCAGAATAAAAATAATAATAATACTTTTTTTTATGCTTTTGCTTGTTGATTTTCATGCTTTTGACAATTTAAAAAATATAGTTCCTTGCAATGTTAAGAATGCAGTCCTCATCATGCTTTCATTTGTACTGCTCTTTTAAAATAGAACACCAATCAACACATGGGAAATGTATAACAAATAGGACACATTCACACAATCACAAATACGTAGGTCAGTGACACGTGTGACAGCTTCAAAAACGTGTCAAAATGTGCATGAAGGCAATTCAGATAAAATATTTGATATTCATCATAGTTCATATTCATGTTATTGCGTATGCTGAAAGGATACAGAATATGCAGTCAACACGAGTTCACATAACAAGCAGTGAGATTAAGGTGAACAGGTTCAACATTCAACAACAAGCAATGGATATGACACACTGCATATAACGTGCAAGAAGCCAACAGATATTTGCAAGGGTTTGGCAACTGGCCCACTTTGTATGGCGGACACTTGAAGTGTGCAACTGGTGGTCGAGGGAGGAACAGTGTCTACCGACCAGAATCAGAGAAAAGATATGCACCCACGCTGCAGCACAAAATCACTCGCCTTTGATCATGCCTCACCTGCTTTCAGGACATTTTTTCTTGTGTCGAACAATTCTTGCTTACATTCCTGACCTTTCCAGGAAGATATGAGAAGTTTTGGACGAAGGATTGTAGTACATGTACCGGATCCAAACAGGTGTAAATGCCAATCTCTAAAATGTTGCACCAACAACACGTCTCACTCTGCAACAACCGCACCAATTACACATTCACACTTTGAAAATTTATAACATGATCCTTTTGTTGTATAAGTTTCACCCCAAACACATTCAGAAAAAATATTACAATTCAAGTCATCGCACCCATAAACATAGCAGCCTCGAACATGCTTGCAGTTTTTGAAAACGATCATAGATTACTAAAATATTTGATAATCTGCAGAATTATTCTTAACACTTTGGACTGTTTATAAAATTCTGATCCTATCTAAGCATGACAATGTAAATTCTTTGTTCCACTTGGTGACTGTTATGGGTGAGAAACTTTTGCGTAACCTGTTGCCATAGCAACTTCAGTCACGACTGATGGCCAAATCCATAAAGAACTTTTCATTGTTACTAATGTTAAGAGAGCTCGTTCAAAAACTGGAACTCTGTGATATTTTCATCCAATCTAAAAAAGGAACTTCAGCTCCAGTAGGCATTAACCCTTTAACTGCCAAATTCACTGATCGGCGAAAAGCAATATTTGCTAACTGCCCCAACATGAATGATGATACTTCGCTGTATCCTACTTTCAGTCCACACTAAAATGAACAAAAACTTCTTTGAATGAGTTTGTTTTTGTCGTTTGTAAAGTTCTTTTCGTGATTTCATTAAAAAAAAAAAGATTTTTTGTGTAAAGATTAAGCGACAGTTAGGTGGCAGTGAAAAGGTTAATTTCAACAAGACTGACAATGCCTGAAGTTGTGGGAGTCGAACTGAAGAAGACGATAATCACCTGATCAAGTCATGTCAGTCATGAGATTATACTGAGTGATTCTGAAAGACTTCTATATAATGAGAAACCCAGATCATCATGTCTAACAACTACTGAGTCCAATGGAAGTTTTGATAAAGCTGGTGATCAAGAAAGCTGCAGGTAAGGTTGATACATAAGTGTGTTGCTCAAAGGTCTCAGTCTGTTCCTTTCAACAGGTGTGTGACCCATTGATTTTCAGTCCTGAACAACTTGGGGAATCATGTTATGGAGTATGACAAAAAGAAATGTGTATGGGTTGAAATAAGCTAATTTCAAATTAATTTATTTGGTCGTAAAGGTGTTTAAAATTAGCTTTCTTTTTGAATAAAAATATTGTCTTAAAAGCTCAGAAGTTAAAAAAAAAGACATATAACATAAAACATGTGTATGATTAAAACAGAGAGTATGGCTTTAAATACAAACACAAATATGTACACGTATACAAAACGAAGTTAAGATAAAAGTAGATCCTTCAGAGTGTGACCTGCACAGTAATCATTGTTCAGAACCTAGAACCACAGGATTAAAAAATGCACACATTATGACAGAAAGTTATTCTCTGCTACAAATTCACCGAAAAAGAAAACTCAGTGTTATCAACTCAGTAACAGTTGAAAGTCATTTTACAGGGAAAGTAGCATATACTCAGGGAAACGATTCAAAGCGAAAAGTAACAAACAAAATTCATCCCAATATAACTACAAGATTTTCTAGACTAAAGTTCTGTGCCAAATCCACACTGAATAAACACAAAACTGTACTCCAGAAAAGTTGTGCGATGAGAGATATGTATCCATCCATTTTGTGCCTTGCATTTGTAAATAATGGGGCAACATTGATAAAGATTTGCGTTAATGTCACAACAATAAATAGAAGAGCATTACAGAGCACCTCCATGTATTTCTTCTCCATAGATTTCAAACCAAAATCTATTCAGCATTACCTAATCATTCTCTTCTTTTCTGTGGCTTTACTCCATTTTAATTTCTAGCTCATGTCCCTCCCCCCAAATTAATTAAAACAATTTTGGCATCATTTTGAAGAATGCAAATGTTGGCTGGCACTCATCGCAGTAAAAATCCGTAATAAAAAATTAAGAATTTCAACAACTACCGGCACCTACACAACATGCATGACCCTCACACTACACTTGACTTCATGTATTTACTGTAACACCAGTAGTTCACTCACACATACACCTTACACGATATAGCCCATCATTGCTTCAACTCAGCCTGAGGCACCAGCATCATTTCCAAGAAGCACCTGAGTTTTATTCCAGCTTTACTCATCTCTTGTGCAAATATGATTCTCCATTCTCTCTCTCACTCTCTCTCTCTCTCTCTCTCTCTCTCTCTCTCTCTCTCTCTCTCTCTCTCTCTCTCTCTCTCTCTCT
>JBDFRD010101827.1:0-13334 GCA_039654405.1 Bullina lineata
ACAGTCAGCATTGTGATGTGTCAAGATTATGAAACAGAGATTAATAATAAAGTCGGCATAGAAACAGAAAGTAATACAGTCGACATAGTGATGTGTCAAGATTATGAAACAGAAAGTAATACAGTCGGCATAGAAACAGAAAGTGATACAGTCGGCATAGAAACAGAAAGTAATACAGTCGGCATAGAAACAGAAAGTAATACAGTCGGCATAGAAACAGAGATTAATACAGTCGGCATAGAAACAGAAAGTCATACAGTCGGCATAGAAACAGAAAGTCATACAGTCGGCATAGAAACAGAAAGTCATACAGTCGGCATAGAAACAAAAAGTAATAGTCAGCAGAGAAACAGAAAGTCATACAGTCGGCATAGAAACAGAAAGTAATACAGTCGGCATAGAAACGGAAAGTAATACAGTCAGCATTGTGATGTGTCAAGATTATGAAACAGAGATTAATAATAAAGTCGGCATAGAAACAGAAAGTAATACTGTCGACATAGTGATGTGTCAAGATTATGAAACAGAGATTAATAATACAGTCGGCACAGAAACAGAAAGTAATATAGTCAGTAGAGTGCCCTGTCCACCCACCTGCCCACAATGCCTGAGATGCTGAGCCTCATCCAGATGTGCTGGCTTCTCATGGTCAGTCTGTCTGCTTCCGTTCCTTGGATAAACCTGGACAAGTTGTCGAAGAGCACGCCGGGGAGGACGTACTCCTTCTTCTTGTCAGAAGCACAGGCCTTGTTCAGAGAGCCTGCCATCAGGAAGGACATACATGGTTACAAAGAGACCATTTGAGTTTGCGTTATCAGCAATGAGACATATGCTGGTGACTGACACTGCAGAATTGGTATTGATTTTTATGAATTGATAGTGCATGTAATGTTGCAGCCCTATGCTCCTCCGGGAACGAAGAGGATTAAGTCAAGTAAGTAAAGTCAGTGCATGTAATGTAAGCTGTCATTTATGATGAATTTATGAAAATTGGGTCTACTTTATTCAAGCTGTTCCCGTATTCACAACTTTGAGAACCATAAAAGCTTGGCCCTAAAAAAGGGAATAAAAATGTTTTAACCTTTTACTGTTTTATAGCGAAGGACATTCTTATCAGCTCAAATAATTTTAAATGTATTCTCCCTTTTGGTGCTAGGCAAAATTGGCATAGCCCCATAGATCATATCAGAATTGAGTATTAGGAAGTCTGGCCACATTATCAACGAAGGACATGGCCTGTAATGCCGACTTTAAATCTCATTATAGAAATGTAAGAAAATAATACACAGAGGGTGAGCGTGTCTTTCTGCTTGTCCCACTGGCGTCTCCTGCCCTTCTTGACAACGGTTCAGACTGATTTAATATTTATTTTTTATTAATTGTTGTGAACGTGTGCGACACATTTTTTTTCTACTGCCCTTTCCGCAGTCATTCCCTTGCCTGCCAGTCTACCAGATAAGTCCACTTTTTGGACTCCAAGAATGTGTTTCTTTGATGCGGCTTGGACTTCACGTTTGTTACACCCTTCGAAGACAGTAATGTCGAACGTTGGTTTGCCTTTGTGTATTTTTACGGGATAGCTTCATTTGGTTGTGTTTGCTACTTTGCATTGAAACAATTACACTTGAGTTTGCTCTAGGACAAGGAGTGTGACGAAGAATTGCAGATGCTCAAGAAGGAAGGGATTGTCCATAGAAGAAAGAAGAGAGGGTCAGCAGAGCTCTATTACTAGCCTTCTTCCATCACTTAGACTGACCGTCCCACTGAGGTCATGAGGCTTATTATTTACTTTATGGTTACTCACTTATCTTTCCACTGTACTTAGTTTTAAATACTTTGTATTTTGTCAACAACATACATTGACTTACTTACTTTAAAATCCTCTTGGCTCCATGTGGAGCATAGGGCCGCAATGACATACATTATTATTGCATTATTACCCGGCGAGGGTCGGGGTTGAAAAACAGAAGAAAAAGCATAAATGGTAAAAACAGAATTTTGTTCGGAAAAGCTTCCATAAGAATGTTTAAACAAAAATCAAAGGTGCACCCAAAACAATGTGAAAACATAAAAAAGCAGACTGAACACCTCGTTGAAAGATTCCAATAGTCATGTGACCTTGGCAGTCTGTGATCACACAGTGACACACGTTTCACTTCAAATCTTTCAACCATTTGGCATTACATTTTAAGTTCTTCAAGGCCATGAGGCCCATAGAGCCGGAGCTTATCCCGGTTTCGTTAGCGAGAAGCGGAACAGATGATTGTTACATCATCTCCTAGACAGGACGCTGGTCTGTCATCGGTGGCATTACATTTTAATGAAACAAAATAGCAGGCCTTGGCACTTGTTCAGAAATGAAACCTTGAATTTCGGTGAAGTTCATAAAATAACGCAGGATTTAAATGTGTGATTTCAGTTCTTGTCATTTAATATGATGCCAAAAAGCTTCAAAACAAGATGGAAGAGAAAAGAATGAGATATGTCACATCAAGAAATCTTTTTGTTCCTACAGCACTTGTGGCCTCACGGGGCTTGTAACATGTTTTTTCACTCATCAAAACAGAGAATGCATGATAAGTCCCTAAGTGCATAGAACGAAAAGGAATCAGCCTGTGGAGATTTTGGCACTCACTTCTCACTCACTTAAATAAACCCATATAAATGTGGCACATAGAAGACAATGATGATGAAGCTGATATAATTATAACAAGCTCTTTTCAAAATAATGAACCAACCTCTATGAAAATAGTGCAAAATCAACAAAATTATTCTGATCACAATTTCTTTAAATACTGTACATTAAAAGAACGATTTAATTACGATAAATAAGAATACAAAGAGATGTATATGTGAATTCCCCGATTACAGAGAAGCAAAGCTAAAAGGATTTCTAGTCCAAGTTAATTGTCAAACCGAGAATTGATTAGTATCAAACAGACTAAATCACCTCTTTTTATAGTTACATGATCACATCAATCGTTATAACATTTAGTCAGCAGTCCAATGCATAAAAACCAAATCGACCCAAAAATATGTTCATAAACCCAAAGCACCCACTCAGAAATCGTACACAAAACTTCCTTGATAATGCGTTAATCCCACATTTAAAACAACGACCTTTGTTAGAATTGTTGTGACACCACTTTGACACATTCACGGGAAATGTCAGCTAAACACAAATCAAAACTGTTTGCCACCAGAAGAGGAGGGCAAGGGAGATCCTTGAACAGGAACAAACTTGCTGTACATGTACACAGCTAAGATCACCATGGCAGCACCAACAGTGAACTGCACGGAAATCTGGAAGTTGAAGAAATATACAGAAGCAATACACGATACAATAATTGCGGCTGAAGTAGCAAAACCTTTGAGGATGTTGTCGGCATACTTCACCACCACTGCCACCAGAAGTCCGCCAAAGGACTGGAGACACACCACCGACAGCACGACGATGTCATAACCGTTGAAGAATCCCTTCTCGCTGACCTTCGCTCCGTCTTTAATGTACATCGTGATCACACCGATGATTATTCCTAGAAATCCCAGCTGGACATTACGCAGCCACACTGACTGGCGAGTGCCTTTGAGGATCTTCTCGAAGTAGACCCCAGCAAAGCCTGACATGAAGCACGAGATGATGACGGCAATAAGTCCTTTCACCGGATTCTGTTCTGTGGCCGCGCTCTTATTGCTGTCGGGCTGCATCTGGACAATGCCGATGCCAATGAAAAGCACAACGAGGGAGATCCATTGCATCTTGCTGAGGACTTTTCTCAGCATGACCACCGAGAAGATGGCGGTGGTCAAGATCTTGAGCTGATATGTCACCTAGGCACAGCAAAGGATATAAATTTACTAAGATTAATAGAATGTTAAAACTATTTAAATTCTGTTCCTAGTGCAAATAAGAAGCTGGATTTTGGATTGATCTAAGAAATCAGATTAATATTCTGAAACAAGAATTAAACATTACAGACTTTCATTTATACTGAAATTCATCCCAAACATGAACTGCATTAGTTTATTTTATTACATTTGATTCAAATCACAATCTTACAATATGCTATGGTAATTTAATTAGATCTAGTGTCAAAAAAATCAATTCTGAATTCCATCAGAATGAAGTTAAAACTAAATTCATGATTTTCACATCTTTTTTATTCTACGAAAACCTTTTTTTCAACAAACCTCAATATTTTAATAAGACATGTGTAAACATTATTTCAAGAATTCCTCACCTGAAAGGTTGCGGCATCTAGATTGGACACAGCCAAGTAGAGTAAGTTATTCTGAAGCACATAAATCAGAGACGGTATGCACACTTTCACACAATCCAAAGGCTCACAGATGATGTCTTGGTACAGGTGATCCAGCCAGTTTTTCACACTTCCTTCCTGATAAAAGAAAAAAGAACGTTACAGGAGCTGTGAAATAGAAAAGAAATTACTTACAGTCCTGTCTGAAGATAACAAAATTTGTGTTCAATAACACCTTGTACAACATTGCCCATTGCCAAAAAATGTAGAGCTGGTACTTTGTGTTTAAAAAGCACGTAAGTTCAAGAAGAAACTGATTGTGTACTATAAGACAAGCAACAAACCTTTAAATATAAATATCTATGTCTGAGAAAATATTTGTCAAAGATAATACAAACCAAAACTGTTATAAATACATTTTTCCGTGTGATCAATCACTTTGACTCAATAAAGGAAACAATCATATCATCATATTAATATATCTGATCTAACATTTTTTTTTGCCATTTTAATAGAAAAAGCAACATTATTATAAAATTACCTGGATGAGAATGATAATTAGGCAGGTGATGGTTTTAAATAATTCTGACAAGATCACAGCAGTAGTGGAGACAAACATTTCCCCTTCTCGCGTGCGCACGTAGCGCATGACTAGGATGAGCAAAGCATTCTGAGCTGTGAGCAAAACCAGACTGATGTACTTGAGGCTCTCTGGTGTGGCCTTGGGGGCACTCCTCGGAGCTGGAGAGAAAGGAAATAAAGTTTAAACCTTCACAATTCTAGAAAACAATTAAATATTTATTTTATTATACTGATTTTTATGAGAAAGTCATTTATACCTAGCAGTTCCGATTGTAAAAAAAATACAGCAGATTTTTGTGTGTGTGTAAAGGTGTCGAAAAAAAAAAAAAAAAAAAGTAAAGAGACGAAAAAAAAAAAAATATGGTGACTTAATTACAAGTCCCACAATTCAATTTTTTTAAACAAATGATGAAAATCCAGTAATGCCTCTTGATTATAGTAGTTAGCTTTTCATGACCTGTTATTACATCTCAAAAAGACATTTTAAGTAGATATTGTCCGTTTTCAGTCATGCACCACAAAAGAGATATTATGATCTGTATTTCATATTCTTATCAAATCAGATGGACGTATAATCAGTACACAAGGATTTGTGGAGAAAATACTCATCATGGCAATTAGTGTTTCAAGTCGCTCGATGACTAGATCTAGTAACATAGGTGTGTAAAAGTCATCTATAATATATTAGGTTCATAATCATCAATGAACAGCAGATGTACCCTAAGATGTTAGATTCTCACAAAAAATGAAAGTAAAAATCAATAACAACTGATTGAACTATTTTCACCTTCAAAAGCCTATGGCTAATTTCAGTCCTGGCAGAGTGCAGAGTGGCACAAAACTTAGTTCCTTATCTAGACATCTAGACTACTACTACTACTAGTATTTCGCTTTACATTTGGATGCTTCCACAATTTTTAAGTCAGCACTAAGAGGGTTAAGTGCCAGTTTAGAGGTTAGATCAGTTTCCAATAGCCTACATGAAATTACACAAAAAAATTGTGAAGTCCTTCGCATTTTTTCAGTTTTGTTAAAGATGTTCTTCAAACTCAAAAACAAGCTGACAATGTCTCTATTAGATCAGTGCACATTTGATTAAGAAGTTGTTTTTTTTTAATAATCTGGCAGCGTTTGATCAAAAGCAGATCCAGAGAAGAACTGTATGTATTCACACTTATCAATTCTAATTAGGGCATTTTTTTTTAAAAGCCGAAGTGTCACAAATTTGATAAAAATAAAAAGATTTTAAAATTAATTGTACTCAATTTGAACCATCATTTCACACGAGAAATATAGGCATAGGAGGAATAATTATTTCCCTCTTGAGGTTGCTACAGATGCCCTAAGCCTAAGATTCAACAGTGAGTCATGGGATAATAAACTTACCGGATCCGTTGTTATTTTTGTTCTCCATGTCAGTCCCTGGGATCTGGAACTCAACTTTTTTGTTTATAAATGTAGGCTCTGGAAGAAGTTTCTCATTAGCAGATGTGTTGATACCGAGGGATGAGGTGGTCATTGCTCAAGTGCATAATACAGGTGAGGGTCGAGGTCTTAACGCATGTAGATTGTTCTAACCAGTAATCTACACACCTAATCTGTTGAAGATCCAGATCAAAATGTAAACGTTGTATATAATGTTACGCTGCTTTGGCTGAATATAAAAAATAACTATAACTATCTAGACCTAGTTCTAGTCTATATCTACACAAACTTTCATTCTAGAATCTAGATATGTTTAGATCTAGATTAGAAGAGTCTAAATTCCAGACTATCATTATGATATGATATATAATGATATATTCTTAACCTTACTTGTACATTTATTTTGAATTGAAATCAAGTATTTGGGTCTTAATTAGAGTATAGACGCCTAGAATCTAGATCTATTACATCTTAGATAAAACGACACTCCACTACACGACCTGACTTGAAGATCTGTAGACCTACACACTTCTTATCATTCAAAATCACAGAGTGAAGATTATGACTTCACAAGTCTGCTCCACTGCTGGGGTTCGTGATCCAGGTCGTCAATGAAATCCCTTCATTAGAGCAACCTAATCTATGGTGAATCTTCAGTACAAAATTATAAGGTGTGAGGCACTTATTACATAAAATACAACTATTTTATTATTACTATATCTAACCTAGATTTTATTCTCTATTTAAGTAGATCTAGATTTCTATTCAGTTGTCGAGAAAGCCTGAACGTGGCAGAGTTCCTTATCAACAGGAACACACAACTATTTCCTTCCAACTTTTTAAAACATCCGCTTTTTTATTGTCAGATTGAGACTTTTGTTCGTTTTACGAAATACGAACTTTTCTTTCATCAGATTCATCACATGTTGTTCGACTGTTTCACAACTCGATTTCAGTTATAACGGATAGTGGAAAGAGTGTTAATTCGAAGCTTGACCATGTCCTATTGCAAAGAAGAAGGTCAGTTCAGTTGAGCAAAACTTGAGGATAAACAAAAAAGCTGAACCGCAAAGTGTTAGGAATGTATACGATTCTAAGAATGCTCAAGGCTCAAGGACAAACGACAAGCCCCCTCTTAAAGTTAAAGTTAGATCTACTCTTTACTCTTAGTCTTAAGACTCTTAACACTATTAACAGTAGGCCTGCAGCCTACGACATACAGTAGACTCTAGTACGTAGTAGGCCCTAGATCTAGATTGCCAGACAAATGTAAGCATGACTTCATACTTCTCAAACTTCATTCAAAGTTCTAAAAAAAGTACATGTAGATGTAGAAGATCTACTTATTCAAGGTGTCACCTCTGGCTCCAAATGGATAGATCTAGAATCTAGATCTAGTGCGGAATCTGAATGCCGAACTCTGTTGGAGGTAGATCTAGATCTATAAGCTATAAAATCGGAGATGCCGTGTATGAGTTACGCATGTTAGGGATCCCTTGACAGTTTAAAATCGTAGAGTAGGCAAGTGCCACTGTCCGAGCAAAATGTCTAAATTCTACAAAAGCATCACTCCGTGTGATTGCAAGTCAGTCTAGTTCCAAACGTATTCCATATCTTTCCTTTGGAATAAAACTAAAATGACCAAGAGAGCAACGGTGCCTCTGGGCAAAGCATTGTTTGTAAGAAGCTGCCCGGGCAAAGCAGCGATGTAGGTACTTCGATCATCTGTAAAGTTGAAAATAGATTTAAAATAGAAAAGGACGGATTCTTCCTTACTTTAAGTTTCCCATTTTTGATTTACTAGCATGTTGTAGGATTGTAGGCCAGAAAATTGCAAAATGTTTTATCTCATTTGGGTTCTAAAGAAAATAATGTAAAGTTGGTGAAAAGAATAAAAAATGTGAATAAAAGTAGGGTGGGATAACATTCAAAAGTAGGATTTCCAATCTAATCCTTTCTAGATCAGACAAATTTGTTCGGACCAAGGTAGGAGACATGGTCACCTGCATAGAGTGATCAAGGCTGTAATATAATGTACAAATTAATGGACTGATTTAGATCTTTGTACAACAGAGCACAAGTTCAGATCCTGATGGAGACTTGAGCAAAACAGGCCATTTTGAGTTGAAGTGCTTTTTGTGAGGATCAATTCTATGGCTAATTTTGTTGTAAAGGAAATTGGAAGCTGAATGAAAAAGAACCTTTAAAATAATTTTCAGTGGGTCATCACAACTTTTACACATTATCTCATGGTGTCAAAAAGTAAGTTTAATACTCCCATTTCCTGCAAATTTCCCACTTTAATCAGCAATAAAAAAAGAAATGACACAATGTTTTTACGTTTGCCACAGCAGATTTTCCGTGGCACACATCAGTTTCTTGATATGATGCTTTACATTGTGTGACGTGCCGGGCATACAGTTTGTGTCTTTTGTCAAGTCTGAGTTAGGATAACTAGGTGAAAAATACCTTTTTATAAAAAAAGCAAAACTTGGAATGCAGTATTCATATAAGCTGCAATTTAATATATTTGATATGAATCCGTTTTCCACAGGTAAAGATCAGATCATCTTTGCAACAAAGGAAGATCTGAATGAGCCAAGTACAGCAATTATAAGCACAAATGAAGAAGATGATGATCCTCCAGGTATGCTTGCTTGCACCGTTGTTTGTGTAGGGGGATATGAATTTGCTGGCTTAATAATTTCTAAATTCTGTTAGATAACATACGCACGATGAGCTTGGTTTTAAATTTTAGATTTACTATTTGTGACCTGATTCCTCTACTCGGTACTTGAGACATTTTGTCTGTTTTGAGCTGGTGGTATAATGGAATAATTAATTGGTCCATAACTGGATTTCAATTTGACTGTAAAATGTTTTAACTTTTGATCTGTCAATGATGAAGGATTTTTACTGTAAATTCTTACATTGATAAGTCTGAAATTACAAGTACTGTGCCCATATCTTCATTACTTGATATTAATTTCAGAATTTTAACCGCTCAAGTATTGATACATGTACTTCCTCTTGTCTGCCACTGTCGTGATAATGGTACAGTGGCCGATTGTTGATTTCTTTTACGTTACCTGCAAAAAGGTGCATTCAATGACGAGAGAAGTCTGTCCAATCCTATTTTATTTGGTATTAAAGCATAGATCTCCCTAATTGAATGCACAACTCAAAACTGAAAGAAAACCCCATCTGAATCTGAGAAAACAGGTCACATTTATTGTTTGTGTGTTCATTACATACGTGTCTTTGTGCAAAAGCAAATGATGTAGCCTATATACATGTAAATACATTACCTTCTATCCTCTGTGCAAAAAGCAAGCGATGTAGCCTATATAAATGAATACATTACCTATCCTCCAAAATGTGCAATTATCAGGTCAATGATTGTAAATTTACTGTGTAGTCCTGAGTTCTGTCCCTTTCTTTTTCCGTGTGACTGTGATTGTCTCTTTGTCTTTCTCCCAACAATAACTTGATGTTCATTAATACTGTTAGTTATTAGCATATTATATTTATGCTGCTGCGTATTCCGTATCGTTTTGCATTTATTATTGTCCAGCCTTCTAATAAATACACTGAGTAGTTTGTTGCTTTGTATTACACACTGTATTAATCCTTTTATTTTTATGAGATGGAAACAAAATCATTGTTTGAAAACAGAAAGAATTAGAGAAGGATAAGGCACATGAGATGCATGCACCTTAGTAATGTGCAGGTTGTATTTACTGGGTTTGCAGCTGTCGTGTAACGAAGATCGTATGTTGAGTTCTGATAGTGTAAATGTATTGTATCTTTTTCCCTTTTGCAAAACAAGTAGAATACATGTATCTCATGTCAAAGAAATTGAAAGAGTACAGTGACATACATGTAAATAGTATAGTAATAGTAATAGATTATCCTTAGAACACTGTACATGTATAATATCCACATGTAATTTGTAAAAATGTATATTATCTGTTCACGACAGTTTAGTAAGACTGTTTAGTCTTACTTTCTGCTTTCTGCAATTTTTTGTCGTTGTGTTTTATTTTTTTTACCTGAAGCAACTTGCACTGTGAAATATTAATGCTATCCCCACAGGTCTGATCCTGGCTAACGGAGACATCAACTGGGACTGCCCGTGTTTGGGAGGCATGGCCAGCGGACCCTGTGGCACTCAGTTCCGAGAAGCTTTCTCTTGTTTCCACTACAGCAAGGCAGAGCCCAAAGGCTCGGACTGTTACGATGCATTCCTCACCATGCAACAATGTATGGGCCAGTACCCTGAGCTCTACCCTCCTTCCAAAGCCCCTGAGGAGGAGGTTGAGGATGTTGCAGGAACAGTTGCGGAGGTTGGAGGGGGGGACCCCAACGCTTTGGGGCCAGGTTCGTCGTCAACACCGTCTAGTGTGGATCAGGCTGTCACTGACAAAACTGCGGCCGTGACGTCTTGATATTGAAGAATGCTAATGTTAATAATGCACTTAGTTTTAGTTGTGTTGGTCTCTTTTCATGTTAATTAGACCAGTTTTAATTGCTTGTCTTTTATACATGTATGAAACGATTGTCTTTTATACATGTATCATGTATAATGAAATGTTTCTACAGCGTTTCTGTCACCTTTTTGCTTTTGAAAAGGTTGAACCCTTTGACTTCCGACAGCAGGTGTAGCCCTGGTTTTAGACTGTAGTTTGTTTGTGCCATTTTACCTGAAAAACATGATTCAAAAGTCACATGATCTGTAGTATGTCATGTCGGTGTTAGTATATACAGTGTAGAACCAGTTCAATTGCTAATAATAAAATGAATAATTGTGCATACTTTCCTGCACTTCTTTATTCATTAGCGTTATTTTCTTACTTGACTTTGCGCCTTCCGCGTCCTAGTGCTCTAATGAGGAGGCCTGGGCTGCCTCTCTTATCCTTGCTGTGAGATTTCTCCAGCGTTTTCTGATTTATTTGTCTTTATTTTTTCTTAAGATTTGGAAGTAACTGCAGAAGTCAAAGGGTTAAGAGTGAAGTTAGGAATTCAAAGGCATTTTGCGTATGTACATCATGCTTTGATGTGGACGCTAACTTGAAACCAAGCTTCATGACTGACGTTGTGATCATGTATTGGCCAAGAAATGCTAGTGTGGGAGATGCTCCAGTTTGTTTGTTTATTTGTTTGTTGTGGTGAAGGAGTTCAATTATGCCATGCAGTTTGTTGTTGAATGTCCAAGCATTTATTTACTGATGTACAATGTAGTTCATATGAAAGTTATACGTGTACTGTGTATGTAGCTATGAGTTCTATGAATGTTGCTGTGTTGGTTCAATACATTTTTTACCAGAGAGGACAGATGTTTGTTTGATTTCAGTTTTATTCTGAGAAAGAAGAAGTTGTGTTTGTCAGAGTTGCAGTAGATGCTTTAACTTTAACCAAAGCCACCACTGAGGTTTTTCTCTGGAATGTGGTTTGAGATGAATCATGAAACGAAATGGAAATAAATTACATGTAATTCATATTACAATTACACCCTTTTATGCTGTTATTTCTTATTTTTCATGGATTCGACGATGGCACTAATTGCTAATATAACTGACAACTGGAGCCAATCTTGTTTCATTTTCATTTAAAAAAATGAATGATGAGCTCACTGGAAAAACACATCACAGTACCGTAAGTGAAAATATATGGCTCTTTTCGTTTTTCACAGACGGTCGAAGCTTCTTTTGGCTGGGCAGCCTCTTACTTAGAAACAACGCTTTGCCCAGAGTCGCTGTTCTTCTCTCGGTCATACTAGTTTTATTCTAAAGGAAAGACAGTGGCCATTACGTTCCTGCAGTGAACTGAAAATAGCCAGGTTCTTTTTACTGGCACCGAGTCCACCAGACAGACCTGCCAGTTCATCCTTGTTTCTGTTTGAGAAGGAAACAGATGTGGACAGACAGCTGGTACAGGTTATTCCAGTAGAGCATGTCTTGGACCTTGTGCTTCAGAGAAGTATCTCGGACCTGATGTTCTCTTCTGTGATTTGGTTCCACATTGCTCAGATCCTCACTGTGTTCTGCTCTTTGTGATGGCCTGTTTGGGAAGTGATAAATAATTTTTAACACTTTTTATCCACGTAGCTCTTTCAGTAAAATATCCTTGTATATTCGGGCGTCGCTGATCGGCGGCTCGTGGATAAAAAGTGTTAAAGTAAATTGAGGATGCCTAACTACATGTGAGATTAATGTTAATTGTTCACAGCGTTTGTAAAGCCACCTTCATGAAAGGCGTATGTGCTTCATGGCGCAAGCTATATTGACGTGTTCCCAACAGGAAAATGTGGTAGGCCTACATGAACCCAATGGTTAGAGGTTTAAGTGCATTCCTTATGTCTACAGCTGTTTCGTTGAAAAGTCATTTTCCTGAAGTTTTGACTTTTTCTTTTATTTTTACTGATACAATTTGTATGTCATGAGGTTTTGGTTTGGTTTAAGTGGTTAAGTAAAAAAAGAAGTAATTTTTTAATGTAATAAAAAACAACACTAAAATTACAGCAAGAGAGAGACGTAGTGCTTGTGTATATTGTTGCATGGACTTGCTTCTCCTATGGCTAATTATAGAACATGAGCTCATGGCTAATTATAGAAAATGAGCTCGTTGACTGCTTCCTTTTACCCTAGACCCACTACTGACTAGACCGCCCACTCTCTCTTTAAGCCTTTGTCCGCGCGGCCCGTACTGTTTCTAGGCTTTTACCCATGTAGAAACGTTTATTAGACCAATTTATCATTTTTATCAACAGCGTTCTTGTGAGCTTGCTTCCTTTTCTCTGACTTTTAAAAGTAAAACACAGTATGCACGTCAAGCTTATCAGTGGAGGAAGAATCGTGTATCATGGTCTGGCTTTAGCTTCGATTGGGTCAGTGTGTTTGCATGTACATGTATTTAACATTGCAAGTTATCCTAGGACAGAGTAAAGTGGAAATCCTTTGTGTGTGGCCTATACCCTGATAAGGGTGAGGGTCAATGATGATGAAGTGGAAATCCCTTGTGTGTGGCCTATACCCTGATAAGGGTGAGGGGCAATGATGATGAAGTGGA
>JBDFRD010101938.1:0-13332 GCA_039654405.1 Bullina lineata
GAAACGTTGGTTTTTCCTTGTGTTCTTTGGGATAGCTATCTCTTCTTGTGATTTCCATATATCATTGTAATAAAATTATTATATGAAAAAAAAAAAATAGAAATAAACAGTTCTCTTTTAATTTATGTCAGTATATGTCTATAAAAGCTAGTCTAGGCTCAGAGATATAGATAAAATATTGGGATCTGTTTTACGATAATTGTTTTATTTGTTTTTTTTTAATTTGCCGAATATTTCCAAGGACCGCACAAAGTAATGTGGAGGACCTCATTTGGCCTGTGGGCTTTAGTTTGCCCACCTCTCGGTTAATGTGTTCAGCGACTTAGAGGTAAAGACATTAGGTCTATGCCCAAACTTTATTATTATTTTTAATTCACAGTAGGGAAAAACAAAAAGTTTAAGAAACTTGGCTAGAACCCAGTTTACACATTCTAGAATGCAGGTCTGCTGGTGTGTAGCAATGTTCCATTATAGAATCATTTCAGTGTTGTGAACAAGTAGTGTTTAGATGGTGATGGTTTTTTTTACAGTTTGATGAGCAGGTTTAAAAGTTTGCAAGTTTAGACATGTTGGTATTGTATTAATAGAAAGTTATTTTACAGGCGTTGTCAAAATGAAATATGGAAATACGACTAATGAATGAAAGAAATTTCAGTATGTGCATGCTGTATGAAATTATTACCCATGTGTTGGTTGGTATTTTTTTGTAAGAAATGGAGAATGTATATATTACAATGATCATAAGGTATTTTTGTGGAAAGAAATTATTCGTGCATGTGCGCTAGAATTGAAAGAAGAAAAATAGTTGTATGAAAAAGTATTATTTATTGAAAGTTGTGAGAGACGCAATTATTTTACGGAAGAAATTTCAATGTGACATTTCCTGTGATTATTTGCAATGCCTGAAATCTGCATAATTGTACATTCTGCAACTGTCTGAACATTTTTTTAGATCTTTTTTTTTTAAAAAACTTTTATGACTTTAGGGAATTGAATTCTCTGTCCTGCTGGATCAGTGCTTGTACACTGTACAATTGTTGCATAATAATCTGTTTTCTACCAAGCCTGTTCAGAAATCTCATTATGTACAAGTTTGTATATTTGCTTTGTGGATGTACAAATTTGTATTACCTTTGTGGAGTAATTTCTCTTTAATCAATCAGTTCATCGAATCGACATGCTTTGTAGGTCAGAACAGATCTTTTGTAAAAGTAGACTTTGACAATATGAAAGGATAAAACCTTCGAGACTGAGATGTCAAGTGTTATCATTGTTGCAGTGCAGAGATACGTTTGTTATAACTCACATTATCACATTTATGTAGTTGTATTTTCTCTATCATCTTTTATGAACTCACTCATATTTGTTACTGAGATTTGTGCTTTACACCCGAATACTACAGCCTTTGAACTGGTTGCTAAATTGTTAATGTTTTTCCATTATTGCCAAAGTCTTTACTAGCGAATCTATCACAAACAGCTCAAATAATCCATGCACTACTTTATGTATTTTTTTACATGTATATTATATATACCCAGGCCATACTTGTTTGTAGAATGCTTACTTTAAATTTTGAAAGGTTGTGGCTCGAAAGTATCATTTTAAAAGCTGAGGCTTAATGGTTAAATGTAGTAAATGAATAATAGGGAGGTAGGATATTAAGATATATAATAAAGGAGTTGAAGATATATGACAGGTTTGCAGGCAAAATGCTGTATTGAGGGATTTGAAGTATTCAAAGATGAAATGGGATGTAAACACGCTGTATCAGGACATAATTATTAAAAAGTAAGGTCTTAAAATTAAAACGATATGGGGATGAGAGATAAAGTAGTGTAAATTCATACTGAGTAAAAATAGTCTTTAGGGATGTAATAGGTTTCAAGACAAAATGTACAGTGTGTTATGGGCTGTGTAGTGTGGATGGGCATGATCAGATTATGGCTGAACGTGAGACTTGTGATTTGTTTTGCACAAAATCTTTAATTATGCAGTATAGTTAGAGCAAGTATTGCGTTCAACATTTTATTATAGTTTATTAGTCCATCGAAAGATCTTAAATCTCAATTTTGTTGATGTACATCATTTTTTAAAAATATCATTAAGTTGAAAGAATTAGGCTGTGGTGTTGTAGTTGAATGCAACAAAATTTGTGAACAGGTTTTGATCATTCTAATATGGACCACATTTTGTTTTCTGATCAGCCTGTACTCTCAAAAGCTTTAAATGATTGAATGTGTTTTAGTTAGTAGGTAGAATGTGACTATACAGCCGACCCTATCTGTTTAGGAGTGTGTATTCCTTGATTTTGATCTTATCTTAGTTGTGTAGTCCAGCCTGTCATTGTCTTGAAGAAATAATAGAATGTAAAATTTAATTAGCCTGTCATCTTCATCATCAAGTTGTACTGTTGTGAGAATGAGTGGTTAGGATGTAGAGTAAGCGTATATATGTAATCTTCTTGGCCCATGTCGTGTCCTGTTTTTAACCCCCTAAAAGAAAGAACAATTTCTTGATATTTGTTTGCAATGTTTATCTAAAATGTAAGACTGTAGCAATTTTATTAATGGTTAGAGTGATATTCAGGTATATTCGTGTGTGTAATTATAAACACATATTAATCCGCTCTGAGACGACTATAATACACCTGTATGTACTTTCATTGTCTTCATGTTTGTAAGGCAGTTTGTTCAGTCAAATCCAACCGTAAACTCCACCGGGCCTTTTGTCCGTTGTCCCACCTGTCTTGTTAACAGTATTGATAGAACAGTGCTACACGTATTTCCAAGCTTTACAATCGCATCTTTTGCTGAGCTAATGCATCAGTCATCAGGGCAGAGCTACTGTGCCTTGGATCTGTTCAACATTACACTTTTTTTTTTGTATTTTCCTCTCCTTTTGAGATAAAGCCAAAGCATTTTTTCCATGTCATACCATCGATTTGTTGAATGATTCATGTAATTATTGTAATTATTAAATGAGATCTTACTCCACTGATTTCCTTTTCTCTTATTTGCATTGTAATTGTCGACTGTCAATGTAATTTGGGTTAAATAGAGATGTTTAGGTTTGAGTTTTTAAGCCTTGTGAAAGTAACTAGAAACAGAAGTATGAGACAATTTTTGCATGCCAGAACAAAGTAAGTTCTTGTTTATGCTACAAAGCAGCTGGTGCTGCAGAGAGAAAAAGGAAAATTTTTACTTGAAGTAAGTTGAAGAAAAAGTGAGTGGTGACTTTCAAATTATGTACTATGCATAGGGAATTATTCTCAAAAGCTGGCGCCATTATCAAATGAGACACACCACTCGCAAAGAAAAACAAATTTTGAGACATGTTGAGCACATAAAAAGATTGTGAGTTCTTTCTTTAACCCTAGTACTGCCCAACTACAAATGCTTCGAAATAAAAAAAGGCAAAATATATGAAAAAAAAACATTGGATTTTTCTTCGTATGTATCCCAAAAGGGAATTAAAAAAACTATCATTTGATGCAATTGTCCCACCCCCACCTGAATACATTTGAAAAATCTTCCTTAGCACTCTGGCACATTCCATTGGGCAGCACTAGGGTTAAGAGAATGTAAAAAATGTATGAAGTGTATCACGTACTTGTGTTCAGAGATAAGTAGGTCTACTTGATGTCTTTATCTACTTGCATTCAGGGCAATCTGTTTTCGGGATTCACATGAACAGAACTTTCATTTAGGCTTCGGTCGGATGATTTCTGTTTGAAGACTCCAAAAGTATTTCGTGGTGCAGTGTTTTATTACCCAGATTCATTGCTAACAAATATTTTTGCCTTACTTTGTCTTGTTTATTGGGTAGTTTAACTCATGTTCATGGATAGAATGAGTGGATGATGTGTGAATGTGCCTTCAGATGGAAGAAACAATTGACTGATGCTAGAAACTCTGGAGATATACACATGTAAATTTTTTTTTTTTTAATTTTGCATTGTCAGTATCCAAGTTGACTCATAAACCATGTGACTTTACCGTTTACCACAAGTTTGGTGATGATAATAAATGTATTTTTTATCAAGACCATTCGCTTTATTGTTGTTTTTGTCTGAATTTTGAAAATTCCATATACGACATAATGCAGTGGTTTAATAGTTGAAGCTTTTTCACTCTAAATCTGAGATCATTGGGTTTGAGTCTAGATGGCTGTTCTTGGGAAAGATTCTTTACACCTTTCGTCCCATCCCCACCTGATTTAAATTGAGTCTCAGTACCAACATGTTCCATGTTGAGGAAGTACACATAACTGGGACAGTTTAGTGTCCTGTCTAGTAGATGATTTTCTACTTCACCAAGATGAGCTCTGGCTCTTTGGGTTTTACAGGCTTAAAAGAGCTTTACTGACAATAATAATACAGTTGGAAGCTCAATATTGGATACACATGTACAACAAATAAAATAATGGCGTACTGTATTGTGGTTTTATGTGTTACTTTCAAAAGAATTTGTGCACGAGAATCTAGATGTGGCAATTGTATGCGTAGGTCAAAAAAACAAGTTGGGGATTTTTAATTTGCTCGTCAGCAGGTATTCCTTATTAAATTAATTGGTATACAATTTATTTCAAAAGAATTTATCTTTATGAAAAACTAAAGATCAAACTGGTCATAAGGAGTTTATAATGATGAAAATTTGATAAATTCTGTACCTCATTTTGTGAAAGAAAGTTGGAGAGAAAAAAAGGATCTATGGTTTTTCCAAAGTAAAAAGACAGAAATAAAAAAAGATTGGATGCATTTTTATTAAGATAAAAAACAAACAAAAACACTGGCAGAACAACAAAGAACAACTGAAGAAACACTCTGTAAATAAACCCAACGCTCCAGTTTTTAAAACATTTTTATTGACAAAGTCAGGCAAAAAAATATTCAAGACAAATGAACAAATTCATGACATTTTGTACACAAATAGTCAACACACGAACATAAAGAAACAAACCCAGTTTATGCTTGAGATTCCAGATCAGAAAAAAAAAAAGGTACAATGTTATGAGTATGGATTTCTCGACAGTGGACTCTGCTATATTTTGTAGCTGTTTGATGAAAGTAACTCTTCCTCCTCAAGTTTCTGAACTTATTTATAGAATGATGTGCATACCCAGTCAGTGGGAACACGCCTTGGCTTTTCAGCAGCTTTATTTGAACTCTGAACCCTGGCCCCCTGAGCCTTACTTTTACCTGCACCTGAGCTCCTGAGCTAAATTTGTCAAAGTGTACCCAACTTATTTGGTCCCGTGACCCACACAGTGTGTTCAGTATAGGAACGAAGGCGCTTGCAACGTGTAGGTCACACTCATGCCCATGATGTCAGCATCTTTTGAAGATTGGTCAGTCTAAATATAGAATACAACCAATATAAGTGATGAAGTACCCTCCCGTGACCTACACAGTGCATTTGGTATATAGCAACTAAGGTGCTTGCGACGTATAGCTTGCACTTGGGTTAAAACCATTGTCATAAATTGCACACACAATCTTGCTTTTCACTGCACACAAACACAGCTTTTAAAATAATTTCCTATTATTCACTCTGGGTTTCAAACTGGACTTTCGTATAGGACAACTGGGAAAGTTCTATCTATGGAGTATTGATTTTTAGACAAACTTTTCAAGGATGTGACAAGGGAGGATATAGAGGTAATAATTAATTGTCAAGGATTTACTCTATGGGTGCCTCTTTATAGTATTATCTTCCTCTCTTTTCACAAAATATAAAGTATGATCATGCATTATGTGAGCTGCCCTCACTGAAAAGCTCTGATGAACCCTAAAAGACTGCTATGTTTTTTACCCCAACTGCATGTTCACACACAAAAATGGGTCAGTCTGATTTAATTTCTATGAGATTCACGACCCATATAATCTAAATTTAAGGAAGAGCCAAAAAGCATCAACATTTTTCTGAAGCATGATGCATGCAAAGAGAGAAGAAAAAATAATATCTGAGCAGTCACTGAAAACGCCATACAACTGTCAAGGAAAACTTATGTTGTTCATTCAGATTAAAAAAAGTTTTTTAAGAGAGGTGGTTAGGCATGATCATTTTAAAAAGTCGAAACACTAATGATCTCTTAGCCCTTGAGGAAAAAACAGATACAAGAGCAAATCAATCACAACAACAAGCAACAGTTACTCTTTGATAAATAGAACCAGCTTCAAACATAACACAAAAGTGTAAGTTGTACACGATAACAGTTATTGTGTGATTTTTCTCCCCCTCAGCCAGAAACAGAATGCAGCATTTAAGCAGCACAAATTGAAACCACATACAAATTAATTATATACGCATCTAAAGTACCAATCCAAACAGAAAACATTTCAAACACTTTTTTTTAAATACTGCAAAACAGAAAAATGGAAACGTCAAATTTAATTGATGACATTCTTCCCAGCCATTTTTAACCTGCATCACACCATTTATCAGATCTGCCAAATCGAAATAATTCGAAAACAGCAAAGTCGTGGAATATACCAGTTAAGATCTTATCATTGGCATCACGTTCATCCATCATAATGCATATTTTACTACTTCCTTGGAGACTAGAAGAAACAAGTACAGTAAGGATTGTTCCCCAGTTAGTTTCTTTGTTAAAGCAGACATTTTTCAAAGGTCGGACTGCAAATGGACAATCACATCATGCCAAATCATGAATTATACCTTCACAAAACAAGACATTAATCTGTAATGACCAGGACTACAACTTTCATGTTTCCCTTTTCGTAAAAAAAAAAATTGATACAGTCATTCTAAGCTAACCATTAACTCATTCATAATGAAAATTCCCCTTCTATCTAGAAACAAGTTCTAAATGAATGGCAAGGCTCTCCCTGGCAATATCACACATTTTTTGTGTGTGAATTTTGGCATCAGAACTAATAACAAACAAAGAGAATCCAATAATTAAAGGCTGGGTGTCCCAGTGGCCTCAGTAAGGGATTTTTATATGAGGCTTTGCCCGAAGCTCAACAATAGTGTCCGTGTCATCATAGTTGTGAAATTTGGTGAATACATTCAGTGTCCTAGTTAAATTTGTTGACATAGGTCTACCTTTTCAAGTCATCATATTATTCACGTTTGAATTGCTGACAAAATTGGACTTATGAATGACAAAGTCCTGGACAATTTTTGTTCATATCCGTGATGACAAATGAGCCTCATATAACTTTTCCCAACTTCCACCTTTTCCTGCAAATCCTTCCGAAAGTGAATACTAGAATTTTCAGAGGACAACTAGTGAATGGTTAAAACAGGTTTTCCCTCTTCTTGAATCATAATGAATCTTGCTCTTTCCATCATCGATTTTTCACTCATTGCCCCTGACAAAGATCTCAACCTGACATGCAAACTTCTTTTCCTTTTGATTCATAACCATGAGAAGCAAAAGACAGCAGAAGTTTTATGTTGGAAAGTAAGCGCACATTCACCTGTGGTTCTGTATAGTTTGGTAGATCTCATTATTTTTGGACAGGGTAATAACACCCATGGGGGCATATTCCGGAGAATATGAATGATCTATATCATTCTCAATTGCTTTTAAAGATTGAAACAGCTTTACCGTTAAATGTGAACGATCTTGGTAAAATAGAACGCGTTATCAATTAAAAGCAATTTTGGTGAATGAAAGAGATACCCTCATCATACCATCATCCATGTTTAAGTTTGTTGATCCTACACCTAAGCACAAAACACAAAGCACAAGTTCATTATCATTCCATTCCAAAATAAACAAAAAACCCGCACAAAAAGATTAGAATAAATTAGTATAACGGTGCAATATAAAACAGACATTGGACTGGACGTTGGGGTGGCAGATACATAGACATGAGTGAACACTTTCAAGGTTTCCTGCACTTTGCTTGAGTCTGACAAAGGCAGGACTGTACACTTAATTTCCATTTTTCCCCTTTAGTATGGCACAAATGATTGAATACCCACAAAGGGCAGTTCACAATGAAAAAGAAAAACACATTTTTTAACAATAAAAAAGCAAAAAAAAAAAAAAAAAAAAAAAAAAAAAAAAAAAAAAACAAAAAAAGACCAAGACCATTAGAAAAAAAAACAAACATCAATTATTTTTTTTTTGGAGAAATTAAAGAATAAATAGGTTAATCTCTACACAAATTATATTATATGCCTCACGTAAATTATACATTTTAATTACAATTATAAAAAAAAAAAAAAAGGTAAAAGCTTCCTTTTATACAGCTGAAAATGCATGTCATGTCGCGGAGAATTGTACAATTAAGGGTTTGTCTCATCAGGGAACGGAAATAAGTTACTGCTTTACAAAATGTTACAAGGGTATATTTAATATACAATTTTATTTTCAATGATAAAAGTTTGAAAACATTTTAACATGGTTTAAATCTCAATGGAAAATGATGAGAAAGTTATATGGAGAATGCGGTCATGCTCAAACAGACAATGCATCGTTAAGAGAAGTGATGGCCACTGTTATAATACAGAAGAGCATTTAAAGCCATCGTTAAGGTCCCCACAAATAGTCTACAGCTCTTTATACATGTGAAGGCATCCTTGCCATAAGATGGAGAATGCTGAAATGAAGAGGATGTCAGGCAAGACATTCACGAGATGAACCATTTTACTTTCATGTCGTACATGCACCTAATGCTACTATTGCTTCAGGTCTATGATGTGTGGTTGAATCTACTCAAACCTTTACTTGGTTTTCTTAGAATTCGAGATGTTTTAATATTAAGTATTTCTTTTTCTGTTTTAAAATTAAAAATAACAGCTTTAGAACACAAACAAATAAAATCTTTTTAGCAGAGATCAATATAAATTAATGATTTCATATGGTACCTGTACCACCATAACTGTGTTCTGTCCATTTCTAGCGAAAGATTTTATGTTCAATAATATAAACAAGCGTTTGTATTTTCCACTCTCTTCCATTTAAAATCATTTTCAGCTGGGAGGGAAATTTATCATCAGAATCTTTCTTAGGAAGACAACTTCAAGGACTGCAATCTGAATTCCAGCTTACCCATTGCAATTTGTAATAAAATAAGACATAACATTAAGCGTTTGCGAAATAAAGACGCAAACTTTATTTTTTCCCAAAGGCATCTTACTGCCTCAAAGCACTTACATTTTGAAATGATCTTCCTGAAGCAATTGACTTGTAAAACAGGCAGCGTTATGTCACAATAGACAAAACTATGTTAGGTCTCCCAGAATACTCACTGTTTGAATCTGCCTTGCAACAGAGAGCTTTAATTTGACAGAAAGTTTACTTTCACAGGCTTTGTATGAAACATCTGAATGTGAATTGCAAGATAGAAAGCAGAACTATGACAAACATAAAATCAGTTTTGTTTTGTCTAAAAACTTTGATTCATGTCATATAAAAAATGATGGACAAACAGTTGATGAAAAGAAATGGAATATATGTAAGCAAAATACGTCAGTAGTTTATTTCAAAATAAATGATATTTTGATGGACAAAAACGCAACAACCCCCCCCCCCCAAAGAATTCTCACTAGTGATTTTTAAAATGTAGAACATACACGTTTTTTCAAGAGAAAGAAAAACAACTATTCAATTGTAAATATCGAGATACTGAACAATGAAAGAGCACATTAGTATATACAAGGTAAGGCTCAGCTTATCCCCAAATCACAGTGGTGCCACCTTTTAGTATGACAGAATTCACCATACATCATGCACTATTTGACAAGTTTTGACAAAGGTTACGGTTAATTAAAAAAAAAAAAAAAGTCTTCCATTTTTGCACACATTTTCCTAATACTCTTTTGCTTAAGATCCCTACAACGTATGACTTGTAAACCTCATTAATGCAACTACAGCATTTCAACAGTCTTCATAGATTTGTAACTGTATAAAACCCACAATTTAGATTAAATACATGTATAAGTATGATCTGTGCACTTCAGTGACACTTGAATACTTTTGCTCCCAGCAGGGTTTAGAAAACAGGAACTATGTGGAGTCAGGCTAAGTACTGCGTGAAACCTCTGAAATCACTCAACTCCATTCCAGGTATGGCCAAAATGCAATGTGCGTAATAAGGTCTAAACCAATCTCGAAACTGACAGAAATGAACTCAGGGCAAATCCACCAAAATGCCAAAACCATTTACGGGAGGAAGGGGGGTTCACCGAAGAACAGGTAGTCCCTTCCCTCATGTGGCCGCAGCGGTGTTGCCGTTCTCACTGTATAATGTCAGCACCTGGCCAGCCCCAGACAACAAAGAAGTACGCTGTATATTCCCGCTGCCACCAGAGCTCATAGTAGCACCTCCATTGCTGTTCACAGTGACCTCCCCATTGCTGCTCAGATTGTTGATAGTAATAGGCTCTGAGATGGCCGACGTTGAAGGGATGGTCACCTGCTGGCTGGACTCCAAGACGATAGGGACACTGGGAGGTTGGTTAGGGGCGCTGGGGTCATGCAAGGCTGGAACACCAACCCCACCAGAGATACCAGCCACGGCTGCCGCCCCTGTCTGGCCAGTCATCTGGAGATTGTATTCGGCCGTCTCCATGCGCAGAATGTACGGGATGATGTTGTCGATCTGGACCGAGCCAGTGAGGGCAGAAAAGAAGAGCTCCTCCATGACAGCGGGGATGAAAGTCTTTAAAGGGATGAGACGGAGGAGGAGCTGGGAAACCCGTTCTGAGCTGCCAGGGGCTGAGCATGCCTGCAGGAGTTCCCGCCGCGCCTTCTCCTGCAATCGACTGATGCCATGCTTATCTCGGACATTGGGGTTGTCTGAAATAAGTATGCACATAGGAACAAATGAATGTATAAGGAACAGTGATAACTCAGCATTAATTTGTGAAATAAAACTGATTCAAAGGATGTAACATTGTCTAGAAGTACATGTATTTAAGGTCTGTAGAATGAAAAGTATTTCACTTCAATTTATTTTCAGTAGTGATTAATATTTCCACTTGTATTGGAAATTCTCCCTCTGAGCTCACTAGGTTCAAAAAAAAATAAAAAAAAATTGGGGGAGTGCTGAGAATCTACAATTACTGAGAAACAAATGATTATGAAAAATTACAAGAACAAGGAGAATGTATATCTCATCTTTGTGAAATGTTTAAAAAATGAGCAAAAATAGTCCAACAGGTATAGCCTTTATGAAAGCAGGTGTAGAATCTAATACTAGGAGGTATAGCCCCTGACATAGAGATGTAAATAAATGCAGCAATTTATTGTGTTATAATTTCACACATTATATTTTTTCTCTTTGTGCTTAATCCGCATCATCCTTCTGATCTTTTCTGTATTGAAACTTGCTTTTAATTTTTTTTACTGTTGCATAATCATCCTTCAAAGAACAATAGCAAACACAGGATTTGAAGCAAAACATCTCGGTTTTACAGTAAGCTGCCTTGAGAAAGAGTACCAGACTAATGCTTTGTGCTGAAACAATAAAACCTTTACAGTAATCTTCATCTACTTCTGTTGAAATTATATGTTTTACAATAAGCTTTACTGATCTTGAGCACAAAGCACCACAATAATGTTTTGTCCTGAAACCATTTCAAAGTAAGCTTGACCTACCTGTGTTGAAACAATAATATCTACTCTGTTTTATAGTAAGCTTTATTTACCTGGAGCAAAGAGCACCAGAGTTTTAAGATATGCGAATTCTGCAGATGTGATATTCAGAGACTGGGTATGAGTGACGTAATCCTGAAGTCGGATGATGTGCTCAATCACACTTTTCACCTTCTCTTGATTGTTATGGTCTGAAAACATCGAAGATAGTAAAAAAACAGGCTTAGATGATATGAAATAGTATTTGAGATAGGACTGATAGGAAATTTATTTCCAAGTATCACTGCCATTACTATTTCCAGCTTTTTTAATATTCTATGAGAAAGAAAGTTTATATGCTGAAAATGCTAGTGAATCAATGGACATTGCTTTTGGACTGAAACTGGAGAAAATATTTTCGGAACACCCTGAACATTTAAAAGAGTAAAACCTTTCTTAGGTTCCTTCCACTGCGTTGCTTTTTATTTTACAAGTTGATGAAATGCATATTTTTTTTCCATGATACATGCAGTCATATGATGTAAAAAAAAAAAAAAGAAGAAAATAGAAAACTAAACTTTATGACATTGTGCTTTTATTTTTGTGTTAACCAACTTCAAAATTTAAGCACCTAAAAAATCCTCCATGTCAAAAAGCAACAAATTCATTCATACGAGGTAAATCTTTTAATTCTGCACTTTCACAATATAAAACATTGTTTCATCCTTTTTACCTATGAGTCACATTCATTCCTTAGACATTTCCAAGGGGGAAAAGAAGTATTAATAAACTGGCCCATAACAATGGGATAAAAACAAAAATGTAGGATGTTATTAAGTCACCTAATGGGATGATAAATCATCAATAAATATGTGTCAGAGATCACAGAAAAATGTGCAATTCCTCTGTGCCCATTAACATCCATGAAAATACTATTAACACAACTCTCAGTCTTCTCCCATTTACTCTTCTTCATACAGACACTCCCTTCATGCATTTTAGTAGTATTCTTGTTGTTGGGATTTAAACTTCTTCTTCAAGGGTCAGGCCTGGTGCAGGTATAGACGGTCATGGTCTTCCAGTCCACTCTATTATCAGCCAGCCGGAAGAACTTGTTGTTGGACATTTACTTGTTGAGAAAGTATTCATACTGTCAATGTATGATGTTTGTTGTCTACCTCTGCTTCTTTTTCCTTCAATTTTTCCACAGAGTGTGAGTTTTCTAGTCCTTCTTTTCTGCTGACATGGCCAAAAAACTCAGTTGTCTTTCTCTATTGTTCTTATCAGTGTCCGCTGCACACCTGCAAGTTGTAAAACTTCTTTATTGGTCTTTTTTTCTGTCCAGGATATTCTCATTAACCTTCTTACGAACCACATTTCCGTAGCCACCGGTTCTTTTTTTGTCCTATTGGAAATGTTCCAGCATTCGCAGCCATACAAGAGGACAGACCATACATATGATGCCATTGTTCTTATTTTCGTGTGCATAGAGATGTTCCTTTTCTTCAATATTAGGCTCATTTTATTTAAATAAATGAAGATAAATGCAAAGAAAACTAAGACAATGATAATGAGTAAAGAAAACAAACCGCAAAACCTCAAACTTGGTAGAGAAAATCTTGAGCAAGTACAAAATTACAATTACTTAGGGGTCATGATTAACTGCAAGGGAAAATTAAGAGATGAGATAAGTCAGAGAATCAAAAAGCAATGACAGTATACAACCAACTCGGAAAAGCATTTGTAAGTAAACAGGAATTATCAGTAAAAACTAAAATG
>JBDFRD010102048.1:0-13332 GCA_039654405.1 Bullina lineata
AGAGAGAGAGAGAGAGAGAGAGAGAGAGAGAGAGAGAGAGAGAGAAAGTGGGGGGGGGTCGATTGACAACAAGCAGAGGATAAAGCAAATAAGTTTACTTTATCAATACTTTTTGGCAGAAGCTTTCTTCATACCGGTAATGTATTTTCTACGTTCTGTGTAAAATTGTTGAAGTCAAATAGACACTAACACATGTATGATCTTTTTGTTATCAAAACGAACGAAAATGATTAAACGGGGACCATCAATAGGCTATTGGTGTTCAAATAAAAGCAAAGTTGCCCTAAGTATTATCTAATCAACATAGCTTCAAGGCACCAAAAAGAAATGTTTGCTTCAGAAGAATGCAAGAGGGTTTTTATCATTTATAACTTTTTTTTCCTATGAATTTATTTTTGGCGTGGAAATTAACCTGGAGCAGATAAAATATTTGCATTGATAAAGAACGGAACCGCCCTTCAAGTTCGTCTGAAATTGCCTTTGCTTTGAACATTTTAAAATCAGAATGCCCAGGGTCTCGCTGCTCCAAATATCTGTCTATCAAAGTATAGTTATTTTGCCTTTTTAAGAAAAAAAAACATTAAAAAAATGCTGCCACTTCTTTTAAGACTACTTCACATTCAACACAAAATACATTGTACATAAGTATGGGATGATCAAATATAAATCTCCCTAACTATGAAGGAGCCGCCTGATTGTCATGAAAAAATTTGGCATACATGTACTTACTTTTATTTTTCTACATAGTCACCATCTAAAGTGATACACTCCTCCTATCTGCCTGTGATCTTGAAAAGACTGAAAGTAAAACATGTTGGGTTTGGCCTTAAACCATTCTTCTGTCACTTTAGAAACATCATTTTCATCTTCAAAATGCTTTCCCATAAGGTCCTTCTTCAGTGCAGGGGAAAAAAATAGTCAGAAGGGGCTAAATCAGGTGAATAGGCACGATGTGGTAGAATGTTATACCCACAACACTGTCTGCAGCAGCCGTCGGAATTGCAGCTCGATGGAATGGTGCATTGTCCTGCAAAAGAACACCATTTCGGAGCTTTCTTGCCCTTTTTGTTGCAAGATATCTTTTAGATTTTCCAACAGTTGAGATTGGTAATCGCCTTTCATCGTTTTTGTTCTTTGGAAGATAGTCACACATGATACATGTACACACGTAATGCTTCGGTATCCCCCAAAACTGTCAGCATCTTCGCTTTTTTTAGGAGACGGTTCCAGGGATGTTTTCCACTGCTTTGATTGTATTTCATCTCAGGATCGTACTGGTACAGATAATTTCATCGACTGTTACCAGTTTATCAAAAAAGTTCCTATTGTCTCTAACAAAGCCCAGAAGAATCTCACAACAGCGCTTTCTCTCTCTCTGCTTTCATCTCTCCAGTCAAAAGACGTGGCACACATCTTGCTGACACCTTGGACATGTTCAAGTGCTCATGCAGAATTGTCATAAGGGACCCATGACAATGAGGTTTTGTTTACAATCTGACTTATTGCAATTCTTCAATCTGACAAGACAAGCTGCTTGACTTTCGCCACCCTGGCCTCAGTGATTGCATCTTGAGGACGACGAGAATGAGCCTCATTTATTTGACATCGCAAAGTATGATGGACATGTATTGGCATACATTTCAGACAATTCTTGGCGTATTTCAGTTGGTGTTTTTCCTTTTAGGAAAAGGTACTTAATAAAAGAGCGCATCTCTATCTTTTCAGGAAAAGTCCGAAAAGATACTTGATAACAGAGCAATCTGTATCTTTTCCATTATGAAATAAAAAATGGCACCTTCCTTCAGGATAAAGCCGATGCATAGAGTTCGTGTGCTTTGGGGCTCAACAGCATCAAAACTACTCAACAGAAATGTCCAACTTTTGCACACCCTAATGAAATTGGATGATGTCCAAACCCAGGAAATTTCATGACAATGGAACCACTCCTTCATTGGCCGGGAGATTTATATACATGTAATTTGATCATCCTTCGTATAATACACATGTATAAAAGTTACAAGTAGCTAAGCTTATGTTCAATATTTTAAAGATTACGGTAGGCCTATGCAGGGGACGGTGGTCATGGCCTATGCAGCAAAGAGAAGGATTTTAAACCGCACCATGGCATTGCCATTGAAGAAAGCATGGCAGTCACTGGTAACTGGCCACGTCATCGTCAGTACTCGGGCCTAAAATTCCTTCAAGGTCTATGAGGTTCGTAGCTTAGAGTTGGAGCTTATTCCAGTTTCGGTAGCATGAAGCAGAACAGTCCAATCCGGGCTCTCGGATTAGGAATCCAACTGTCTAACCATTTGGCCACCTGGCTAGTACTTCAAACAAATAACGTGCCAGATTTAGCATCAAAATTTGATGTGGATGTGATTATTGGGCTCATCACGGTTCATGTATTTCAAATACATGTACGCATCAGTACTCCATTCATTTCATTCAAGAGGCTCAGCTTTTGTGCCACGGATGGCACGTAGGAATTTATGATTTCAGCTCTCCCAGCCTTTTTTTAATTAGATCTATATAGAAACACACAGGGCGTACTACTGTAGACACCGTAACGGGAAAAGCTTGTCTTATCATCTATTAAATTCCAGGCTGAGGAACCGTGAAATGTGCGCACCAAGGAAGGACCTCTTTTATACGTTGCGTACCAGGACAAAGAGACATACATGTACACTATTCTCCGCTCCTTGATCAGCTGGATTTTTAAGTAAAGCTCGTTCAATGTCTTTTAGGTCCATAGAGCCGGAGCTTATCGTACCGGTATCCAGGTTTCGGTAGCGTGAAGCGGAACAGATTATCTTTACGTTATCTCCTAGACAGTACGCTAGTCACTAGTCTGCCGTTAGTTTACTTTCCTTCCACTACCAGAAAATGCTGACACCCAATTCGCACTGGGGTGGGGAGAAGAAAACAGTGGAAGGCATCTTTCCCAAGGAAACGGCACAGTCGCCTTGGATTAGAGTCCAATGCTCTAACTACATAATTGTATCCAGCTACCGCGCTACCTACCTGGATTTGATATTGAGGAAATACAGAATTCCAAAGGAAAGTAGTGACAAAGGGTCCAGCGCCGGCTCTTGGAAAACATCCCCATTTGTGATTTAGGGACACACCTACAGGTACAGCCCAAAAGGAGACAGACATCATCAAAGGGAGAATTCTCGACCAGAATTATCCCCGGATCCACATGGTAGACGTTGACAGAATTGCGTACACCGGGCTTATATTAACACAACAGGTAAGAGAGTGTAGCCTGAAGATTAAAAGTCCTATGTTGTGTGAAAGTAATGGGATAATGCAATAATACGAACAATATTTTTATTATTTTGAGAGAAGACATTTCCAGGGTCAGGGATGCGCATGCCTATTAATACTATTATGCAGAGTTTAACCATTAATTTCCAAATCATTGTAGGGTGTTCGAACAATTCTGAACTTAAAGTATGATTTTACCACATCGTCAAAGGGGCTTGGCATCCCAGTATGCGTTGCAAGCAGTTTCAAAATTCGCTTTTTTTCCCCTGAATAAAAGACCAGTTTGCTAGTACTGCCACCCATTCCACCAATAATCTTTTACTGTTCAAGTTTCACTTTCTTGTCACCACTGTCTTGTGACGCGCCATACGTGGCTGCAGTCTGCCACCGAGGATTCTTCATCCCTGGCTTCATCCTTAAATTGTAGGCCCCCCTATCTGTTGATCACTCCCATAGATAAACATCTCTTCAAGGACAACGAGCTCTTTCTGCCGGAGTTTAGATTCAGAGTTTTCACAATGCCTTCTAACATACATGTATTATTATCTAAGCCACTCCTGTACCCCACCCAGGAGATACGCCTTACTGCCTCAGCAAAACGCTCTGCCTTTACCGTGATATTTTGTAGGCAAACTAACATCTGTAGCACCTCTTTCCAGCATGTAATTTTAAATTACGAATCATTTTATCCCCAGGCCTGTTCAGCAATGGCAGTGCTCATATCTTACTCAGTGACAGCAGACCATGTGGCTATACCTGCAGATGTATCCCTGAGTGGAGATATTATACCGAGAGTTCAGACTCAACCCTTTAATGGTAAGTGAAGCTAATGCAAAAGGGCAGGGTTGTACCTGTGGCAGTAGTTAGAGATGCAAACTACAAGATAGAGTTGTATGTAGATCTAGATCTGCTTCAGGGATAAATAGATCTGATGTACACTTATTCTTTCGCTTACACAATGTATTTAGAATTGCCCATATCAATTACCATACTCGTCTGAGATGTTGAGAATTGCTTAATTCTTCATTAAACGTTGTGCCATCAGTGGAGGGAAGGGGGAATTCTTGAGTTGTTCCTTGATCCTTTGCTTAATATTTCCATCTTGTAGCTAGAATCTTTACTGCTGATATAAAATAGATACAATACGAAAACAAAGAGTGCATTGCAATTTTAGACAGAAAACACAGTAAACTCTTGTTGGGTAACAACGTAAATGGTTTAACAAGTTCAACAGAAATTTATCTGATAAGATTTACTTTTTATTTGAAAAAGATTGACTCATTTCTTAGATGTATCACTATTAACCTTGAGCCTATTCACCGTGAACACTCCAAGTCTTTGAGCATCCATTCTAAGCCTAAGCTTGAACAATTTAAATACACATGTTATATAATATTGAAAAAATATGATTCTTAAAATGTTTGAAAATGAACAATATTATAGCTTTTTCCAACATGTTTCTTTGACATTTTAATGTTCATCACCTATATTATTGTTTGGCGTCGTGGCCGAATGGTTAGAGCATTGGATTCTTAATCCAAGGGTCCAGAGTTCGAATCCAGGAGGTGACCGTGTTGTGTCCAGCATTGTAGTAGTAGTAATTGAAGTAAAGCTCCTTTAAGACCAATGAGGCCCATAGAACCGGAGCTCATCCCGGTTTCGGTAGCCTGAAGCAGAACAGATGATTTTTACATCATCTCCTAGACAGGATACCAGTCTGTCGTAGGTTTACTTCCCCAGCACAATATGCTGGTACCCAATTCGCACCTGGGTGGGGATAGGAAAAATGGTGTAAAGTGTCTTTCCCAAGTCACAACACAATCACCTCTGGAATTAGAACCTTGGATTAGGATTCCAACACTCTAACCATTCATCCACCATGCCACGTCAAAGCAAATATGCTAACCAAATATTTCACTACTGCTGACAAGAAAGCAATCTAAGTGATAAAGATCAAAGTGAAACTGAAATAAAGTTAGAAGTGAAGAACCAGTTTTTGTGTCAACTCTAAATCTGCTAGCAACTGGTCCACTGTCTGCAGTGTATGCACAATTTTGTTTGCAATCTTTGTCAGATCTGTCAACATGCTTCACTATTTCACATGAAATGACTGTGCCATGCAGATCTGTTTCATGGTACCAGCAAGTCTGTTGTGTTATGTATGAAGTGAGTAGTTCCAGCTGCTGAGTGATTGGCACATGCTTTTTATATTTTTGAGCATGTGCTCACTAAAAGTTCTCTAGGTATTAAAACCATCGAGCTATTGAAGATATAGCCGCGTCAAGCTATTTTTCGAGATCTAGCTAAGGGGCAGAGTACTGTATCAGTAACTGCATCATCTTGCACTGAAATACATTAAAATCTCCTCAGCGCGTTCTGTGCTCCATCCCCCTAATGCCATTTCCCCTTTTGCAGCTGCAACATACTTTTCCAAACAAAGCTTCCCTATTTTAATCAAGTCACAACCATTGGAGTGTTTCACTGTCCTAGTACCGGGACAAGTAGAGGCCTCTGTGTTCTCTTCTTCTGTGGAGTGCTCATTTCCTGACAGCTGTGCTTCCAGTCCTGAATCACTATGAACTTCCTCACAACCTTCGTTTTTCTGGTTTAAGTCCAAGGCTCCTACTCTGTGAACATTTGATGCTGCTTCTTGCCGCAAGTGGTCATCATCTGCATGTCCTTGAAGTGCTTTCCCACTGGGTCGGCCTTTAGCCTGAGTGTGCCAGTAACACATTTCTCCACAGTACATCAGGGCTAACAGATGAGTGTCACTGTAAATTCCTGTGAGAATGATAAAAAAAAAGGGCAGAATTTACATAGTGTGTATATACATGTATAAACTACCCCTTTTGCCTATATGAGCACCATAGTGACTACATACAAAAAAAAACCCTACCTCTTTCATTTATATGGGCAACATAGTGTCTCTATATAAAAAAGTACAATGTACTCTTTTGGTTTATATGGCCACTGCACTATATAAACAAAAGAAAAAGAAAAAAGCCAAACTTTAATTAAAGAATGATGACAGTTTTTAGTCTTAATACTGCAATAACTAAAACTGAAGACGCAAGACTGTAATTGTCATGTACTGAATTTATATAAAATGTGTCCATTTTATACCTTGAGCAATGAGCTGTGATGCCCCATGTCCAAACTTATCATTTTCCTCACTGTCTTCCCTCTCTGGTCGTGTGTCGCCAGAAAGCCAGTCAGGCACTGATCTGACCGACAGCATGCAGATGAGATGAGCAATACCGTCCTCTAGGCACTTGAGTGTAAATAAGAAATTACCCTGTGGTTAGCTGCTTGAAATCTGCATAGGAAAAAAGCTAAACAAAAACAAAAAATTGGGCAACAACAGACTCTTCATTTGCGAGGAGTTTCTGGAACTCAAACGCTGTGTACTTTGAACTCTCATATGGACCCTCATAAATATTACAAGGACAACAGTCAGACAAGACTTGCTTGTAAGGTGAAGTATAATTGTACTTCTGCCATCCTGTAATGCCCTCCCAGCCCTCCCTGTTTTTGGGATATTTAAGTCGACATTAAACCATCGTGCAAAGCATGTTACCATCAGCTGACTGTGGATGAAAAAGCTACTTTGATCAGCAGTATAACACGCCTTACTCCTCTTTGAAGTGTAGATCTGCACATGTGCACACATCTCTTCTGAATATTACAGGATGACAGGTAAGTCTCGTCTGATTGTAATTTTTTAAACATTACCTGAGAAACAGGACGAATGTGACAGAGAAATCCTCACTTTATTACACACGACATTTTGTGCAGATGAAGGCAGTTATGAAAATTAAAAAATTAACAATTGTTCCCTGGTGCTACTTCCCTTAAGTGCTCCTTCAGAAAGATTTTGTCTCGCACAATAATAGTTCCTTTTTCTAACTGATCCTATCATCAAAGAAGCTGTAACATGCTTTTTTTTGGAAATAAGTAAAAAAAAAGAAAAACGATATATACGCCCTATTTGGCCATTCAATAATGTTCATAGCATCAACTGTATTTGTCAAGTTTGCCTTAAGGCAGATCCTGTCCTGAAGGGCTAATGCTGCCAAGTGGACAGCCCAGGGGATATGAGTTAACTTAATTTTTACTACAACAGGTTAAATTGAAAATATTAGTACATGTACAGTAGTCTCTGCCTAAGAACCCGCCCCTCGGGAGACACAATTACTGTGTTCTTAGCCAGATCGGGCATAATAGCCCCCATATCTCACTGCACTAACACATTAATGGAGCGTCATCACTGACCAAATCAATCTGTGACTGGCTTACTTAAATTTAAAAACCACCAATCAAAACCATGCTTATCCCCTCCTAGACTATACCCGTCTCCATTACGCAAAACAATGCAAGACGCTGGCGGCCCCATTCCATAAAATCTGACTCAAAAACCCATCTTTGTTCTGCGCCCACGCTGAGATGATACTTCCACTAGGCCTAGGCCTACGTAGGTCAAAACAAAGAGCGATGTTGCATCATGGCTAGGTAGGGGGGAGACTGAATTGCGCAGCCACACGACAATGAGACTATGGGGAAGAGGAGGGGATGTTGAAGGTGTCGGTCGGAGAATAGGGGCGGGACACAACAAAGCATAGATCTAGCCAACTGGTCTAAGACACACAAAAAAAAGGGGGGGGGGGGTTGGGGTTGGCGCTGAATGGACACTTCGAGAGATGAGAGCAGATAGGCTTGGCCTGCTGTACGGGGATGGGGTGGGGCGATGGGGCAGACAGAACGCAGCTTTGCTTTCCACCACGGCCAGGGCCTAACCCAAGAACAAAGGCAGGACGGCAGACAGTGTTTCTTGCGATTTAGGCGGCCCCTGTTTAAAAAAAAAAACATCAGTCGGGTAAGAAGACCGTGTTCTTAGGCGATTTTTTTAGTTGAAAATGGGCTCTTATGCGGACGAATTATACATGAAAAATTCTGTTTCACGAGAACGGCGGGTTCTTAGGAGCAGAGACCACTTTATTATCAGTAGCCTACTTTTTTAAAAAACATACAAAGTTATTTGAGAAAAAAATTATCTAAACAAGCAAAGTTTATTAGAATTTTTTTTTTTTCTAAAACTTTCAACTTTTTTTTCTTAGCCATCATGAGTTTAAAAGTCACCCAATACAATTATATATTTCTATCAGACAAGCCAACCCCATTAGATGCTTGGAGTAATCACGAGCTGAACTCACAGTAAAATGGGGACCCAAAAGAGTAATTTTACCACGTAGAAGGATAACGCCAGAGAACGAAGAATGCAACAAAAATGAGATTTAAAACATACACATGTATAAATACCTTGTGTCCTCGAGGTAATTTGGCCATAATTGCTTTAAATTGTAATTTCTGATCGCCCCCCGTAATTTCTTACGGCAAACCGTAAAGTTAGTATGTCTGTTCTATTAATCAAAAAGCTTTCAGTTAATGTAACTTCCACTCATTATTTTTCTCACAATCATAAAGACTGTACAACCACTTACCCTTCTATGTTTATCCCGTTTTAATTTTATATGATCACTGCACTTTTACATGACATTTATCGTAAAACTCACCACAAGTAACACTGCCTGTCTCATGCATCATCTCTATCACCATGTGTGAATAAGTGAGTTGGTTACACCAATTTATGACACTCTTTATGTCCAGTAATGAATGATAAGGTGTCAATTGTAAAACATCTCTTGTAATTTGTGCTACTGATGGAGATCCATACATCATACCCTATCTCCAGAACCGTGTGAGGAAAAGCGACACTGGTCATATTTAAGACATATTATATATCTCTAGCATAAGAAATGACACACAAATAGAGTCACTGGGCTTCACAAAATACAGATGGTATAGGACAGGACGGAATGTGTCAACATTTCTGTCTTCAAGGGAACAAATGCACACATAAAGAAAAAGAAGAAGGAAGAAGAAGAAAAAGAAAGAAACAATGTTAAAAAAAGAATGAACAAGAAGAAAAAGAAGGCAAAGTGGTCCACTTAGCAAAAGTGTTCAAAACCTAAAACAAACGAAAGCCATAAATATGCAGGCAAGGAAGTAGGAAAGAGCATCATTAGATGACACACAGAAACAATGAAGCAAAGAGAGTATCAGCCAAAATAAGAAGCAAAAAGTGAAAAGACCACATGAAAACTAGTCCTTCTGTAACGTCCTTATTTTGTGAAACCCACCGACTCTATTTGTGTGTCATTTCTTAATACATTTTCATATTAACTGCAGCCCCCTTTAACTAATATCCGCTGGCAGCATGTTCGTTACAATGTATTTAATGCAGTGTGTGTGGTACAATAAGTCGCCTCACATTCTCACCTTGGCATAATGTACTGGTAGTGCTGCCTCCGCAATCTGGGAGTTTAAGATGTGACAGTACATGTAGAGTAGTGCCCCTTTCCTCCACCAGATACACTCTACGACGTCTGGGGTCAGTGTCTCTGACGGCTGAAAGCAAAATAAGGAAGGGAAGGAGATGAGAGTTAAACATGTTAGGGTTCTTTTTTTCAGGGAAGTTTATAATATTTAAGTGGTGTTATGGCTGAATGCTTAGGTTGTCAGATTCACAATCAGGAGGGCATGGGTTCAAATTTTTGTCAAATCAGCTAGGGAACTGGCATATTCTGCTAGGAAGTTAACCAACGACTTTGGAAAACAAAATTGAAGAGCAATACCCGCACGATTTTGACATAAAAATTTAACAAAACGGTCACAAATGTATGGTTGGTTTAGGGTTTGAAAGAACACAAAGGTACATAAAAGTACATTTTTAAAAGGAAAAAAAAAGAAAAAGAAGTGCCCAGATGTGGGGAAAAACAAAAGGAAAATGAACTTACTTCATTATTAGAAACTTCCTTTGCTAAATCTAGCAGGCTTGTCATGCTGTCTAGAAATAAATTGAAAAAATAAGTAATTACAATTTTTTGATTCGCACCACTTGCAAATTGAGGAGAAAGTGGTAGGGGTTAAACACTTCGAATAAATATATATATAAACCATTCTTACACTAACTTACAGAATGATACTTCTCTCATTATAAGCGTTTAAATGGAACACAAAAACTAGTAAGAATTAGAGAGAATATCCCGCGAAAGAGGGTGTGTGTAGAGAATTTACATTGGTGGTCTTTGCTCCACAGGCAGTGGATAGGCAAAAGAAGGAGGAGGAATACAAAGAGAAGGAGGAGGAAGCATAGGAAGAGAAGGAGGAGCAGGAACACTTGAAACAACAGACAAGAGATAATGCATTTTCAGTCACGAAACTTGAGCTAAAGTAGTTTCTTAGGTCATGTACTGATGGGACAACAAATCGCTTATCAAATTTAAAGTTCCATGGTCATTTTAGGAAACCAATTAAAACCACTGCATCTGAAACAATCATGAATGAATTAGTGCATTGACCAGGGAATGCACTGTTAAAAAATGTTTAAATTCTTCCACACATAGCATTGGTTTAGGTTTTAGCGCAAGACAGAAACAAGACTTAAAAAGTAGAGCTTTAAAGTCAGGGCAGTTATAAAGCATTGTCAAAATGTATGAAATTTAGATGTATTTATACTGGTCACAGGTGCTGACAATGAAAAAGAAAATTGAGCACAAAAAAACCCAACCTTTCTTACTCACATTAGAGTGTACATATTACTGTGATTATTGATCAGATTTCATTTCATCATTAGTAGGCCTCAGCCATTTATGCTTTCTCTGTGGGAATGACTCATATACACATGTTACTGTATGAAGAGTGCTTTACACTAGTACTACAGTGTAAACCTCATAATTCAAAGTGCTTGGAATGGACCAAAATTTGCCATTTCTCTTCCTTTGATTTTCTTGGTCAATTCGCAATCTATTTCCCGTCACATCTACTACAGTGTGTCATTCCCCTTCATCGGTTTTGTAGCTCAAAGTGTGTAGATCTACTGTGTAGGGTTAGATCTTGATCTAGTACCTCACAAAGTAAAGTTGCATGCCGCGCTGGGCCTATGGTGCCTGGATCTAAAAAACAAACAGCCCATCTGGCTAAATAGCAATATCTAGCACATCTCACTTTGTCCCTTGCTCCCTCCCAGCCCCTTCCCTGCGATGGCAACTCACTTTGTGCTAAAGTTAGTGATGGTTCCACAGTGCTTGTGGCAGATAGACCTAACACTGTCCCCTTTGGGCAAGTCTTTGTCTTTACATTATGTTCTTTGTACATGACGTAATGGCCACTGAACACATCCTGCCTCAGCCATTGAGTCCCAACTCTCACATCTAACTCACTGTACACTCCTTAGTTAAGGCTGAGTATGCCAGCTTTGCTTAGTGAGTGGAGGATCTTTTGGCGGATAGTGAGAGAAAAAATTACTGCTGTTGGTTGCGATGCCAACTTTGAATTATGAGGATCAATTTATTGCCATTGGTGGCAATCTCAGCGTCGAATCATCCATTCCAATTTAACAAAGCCAAAGAGAAGAAAAAAAGCGTATACGTCTTGAAAACTTCGATTTATCCGACTTTGGATTTTGAGGTTTCCAAGTTTGAAAGTGCTGGTAGTTCAGCAGTTTTTGCATCCTTATCATTGCCTATCAAAGGTTCTAGAAAACTTTGGAGCAAGGGAAAACTGGTGCTGGCAGTGCCATTTACAGGGGAGGTCTGAAAAAAACCCTGAATAAGTATAAACGCTTGACCCCAAGGATAAAAGGTGGAGACTGCTAGTCTCAAATAAAATTCCTCTAGAACATTTCTCATACAAAAGATATTAAGTAGGGCCTACCTAAAAGCTGTTCGATGCAACAGTAAGCAGTGTCACGAGGAAACTCCTCCTCCACAAGCTTACATTCCTCAATATAAGTGAAATCTAGCACAGCCTGAAAGAAATCAAGAAATTTCTGTATTAAGGGAAATAGCTGCAGCGAACAATGGGTGAATATTATGTATAGAGGAAACATTCATTGATGACAAATTGCTATCTCACTATTCCACATCACATCAATTCAAAACAACTGTAATTAATTTACACCGTATTTACCTGTGCAATATCCTTCAGATGCTTTAAAATTACAAGATCTGTCAAAGCTTCTTTCTTCTTTTCAATGTCATCGATGATGGCTTGACATCTGTTTTCACAAATAGTTAGGATAACTTCACTTTCACTGTCACCTGTCAAAGATCAATTGATTTTTAATTTTAGTTATCTTTTATAATTTATTTTTAAGCCTTTTTTAACACTTCATTTGTATTAAAATTACTTCATTGATGGTGATTTATGGACCCTTGATGAAAGTTTATGGATCCACAAATGAAAAATCCTACCTTTATGCAGGATTACCATCCAGTGTTTTCACAGGTAAACATTCTGTATAAGTTGAATGCTAGTCAGATTTCATTTTCTTTTGAAACGTAACCGAGCCTAAGATTACTAAGAAAGTGTTCACTTTAAAGAAGGGTTAGATGAAATGTTCACAAACTATCCTATTCCTAGCTTCTGTTCTTTTCTTCTTTTCCAACCACCAAATAAAAGTCTGCTCTTTTTACATCCAAAATAACAAAACTAGATCCAAGCAAAACCAATTTTCAAAGATATCTCAGTACAGTCAAGCGATGGTTCTTTAGTATGAATTTATTTTGGGCCAGGTCTCATCTCTTGTTTGACTTATTTTCTCACTTGTTCAGCTTCCCTGTAGCATAATAACATATCTTATTTGTGTGTTGACTACCTAACTCTTTTGATGGTAATGCTTCTTAAATCTACTTTCATTTTTTTTATGAATGATTACCATAAATGGCGCCCTACAGAAGGCAATAATTCATTATTTTTAGACACAGAGCAAGTTATAAAAATTGCTATCCATCTCTAACTGTCTTAACTTTTCTTGGAGTCTGGCACTTTATGAATGAGAAAGAAAATTTATCTTTAAATTTTGCATCATAATTAAAAATGTAGAATCTACATATCACCGGATTTGGTAATCACTGCTGATGGTGTCGTGTCATGGAAGGTTATCATGGACTTCTATGAAAAAGACCAAACAGTTCCCCTGAAAATGGCCCCAAAGCTGACAAA
>JBDFRD010102159.1:0-24748 GCA_039654405.1 Bullina lineata
GAGAGAGAGAGAGGGAGAGAGAGAGAGAGAGAGAGAGAGAGAGAGAGAGAGAGAGAGAGAGAGAGAGAGAGAGAGAGCAGAGACAGAGAAAAGAAACGAAAGCTACATGTATTATAATTTTCGCAATCACTCTGCAGTTGATTCACTCTCGCTGTGTCTTGACCGGCATTGAAGCTATTGATTCCTGGTGGTGGTGGTGGTGATGGTGGTGGTGGTGAGCAGAGCAGTTACACAATCCTGAAACTTTCGAAGAAAGTAAAAGCACTATCAAGGCCAAACGCATCAAATGGCTAGAGCGACATCCACATGACAATATACAGGATTTATACCATTTTTTAACCCGGTCAGGACAAATCATTTTCCGAACACACCAGAATCTACCGAAACGACGATTACACAACGTTCTATATGGGGATATCACCACAGACTAGTAAAACTATTTTGTTATCTGTGGACAATCACTGGCATTTTTAGAGGCAGTCAGACAACAGACCATGTACTGCAAGACTGTCCTCCTAACATGAATCTGAATACCATTGACATCAATCATGGCAAACGAGACACATCTGGCTAAAAATAAAAAAAAGATCTTTAGCAGCCTGAAGAACTTCAGCGCACGACGACATTCTTACAAGATCGCTGGACAGAAAGATGTATGGATTCATCGAACAACTGAACCAAATTACCGAACTGCTGGGAATATATCTCCCTACCCCCACCCCAAGATAAATTACTATTTCTTTCTTTCTTTTATTTTGATCTTTCCTAAACTTATTGGCTCAATTACAACCAAAGGTCCATTCCAAACTATGTAGGCCCTAGCTACCCCCCCCCCTCCACAAGCCATAAAATGACGTTTGGGGACAGTTAGCAATTAATTATGATATTAATACAGATTTTGAATCACAGAATGAACCCAATATTCGACGGTCGAAGAAAATGAAACACGATTCTTCAGCTTATTATTTTTAACCATTTTCATTTGCCAAATATGCACCAGGTAAACAATCTCATTTCAGTATAAGTATATAATTTTTTGCCTTGAATAGGGGGCTGAATTACACCATTCATGTTATGCAATGTACTCCACTTGTGAGTGCTCACTGATTGCACACACACACACATGCAAGCTTGCAAATGCATATGAATATAACATAAGATTATGCTAATGATAGGTAGGCACACAAGGAAAATATGAAATAAAATAATGATGCTGTAGAAGTGAAGGAGGAAGAAAATGAGGAAGTAGCATAACCACCATCATAATATGTACATGTGCCAACAAAATATTTACATTAGCACGAGGTTGCAGACAAGATCTGTGATTACACGAGTCAAAAAAAAAAAAAAAATAGAGAGACGCAAACGAAAAGTGAATATATTATGCCATATTGCACAATTCAGAAACTTGAAGTCAGTACAGTATCTCGAATGTTTAGAATAAGATTAGATCTAGTGCTCACCAATTAGAACCTACAGTGTGGCGTTGTGTGCATGCATTTTTTTTATGAAGCTTATTTTTTTATAGTGTTAAAGACACGATAACGGGCATTTTGTAGGGCTTTTCCCCTTGTATTGTCAACAGAACTGGGGTCAGGTATGTCCTGCTTTCATCAAACCAACACAATTCTGGAATAGTTAAGGCCAGGGTTCGATGGTTTCGATTGTGATTCCAATTCCAAGTCCAAGTATTGTAACTACTCGGACTACTCGGTCATCAGCAACACCGGGAAAGCGAGATATAATATTTGTCAAGTTTATCGTTTCAAGTAATTTCATATAAGTTATCAACGTATTCACTTGTTGCTTGGTAAGTTTTAGTCATGAGAGATTCACAAATTAATCTGTAAAGATTGATAATATTTGGGCATTCGAACTAGATCTAGAAACAAGAATGGCCCGACAACAGGGAACACGTGCTACTGTTTGTAAACAAAAACCAAGCCCTTTCACCTCTGAACCCTGAAAATGTGCGTTACAGCCAATCATATAATCGAGAAACATTTAGCCCGTTTCTACTGACGCGGGAAGCTTTCGGTGGCAATTTGTTGACAACATTTCCCCCTCTGGACAAATGTTTCAGAAACTTGGGAAAATAACTCAAATACATCGAACTGGCGGATTGTAACCAGCGTATGGGTTTCACCATGGATGAAAGTTCCATGGAGAACTTTCAGAAGGTAGAAAAAATCGGAGAAGGCACTTATGGCGTTGTGTATAAAGCTCGAGAGAAGATCAGCGGCCGGCATGTGGCTCTCAAGAAAATTCGTCTGGATGCGTAAGTACCAAATGAGGTGGTCCTTACATCCTGGAGATCTAAGATCTAGAATACAGATTTCAATGAATTTAATTGAAGTTCTTCTTGAACCCAGTTCGAGAAAACAAAGGCAAGATCAAAAAGTAAATTCAAGTCACCTTGGAAAAAAGCAAAATAGCTGACCTTCAACTTCATACAATACGTGAAGGAGATTATTGTGAAAAAAATAGAATCTAATTTAATCAAAAACTAGATCTATCTATCATAGATATCTATCTATCATCAGTGAGGTAGGCAGGCCTGATGCTAAGTTCTCTCTATAGATGTCGAAATAGAATCTACATGTTATAAAACCATCCCATTGCAAACTGGATCTTTGATGTGTTTAACTGTGTTTATGTTATGAGATAGATGGATCTAACGATAATATTTTGTTTAAAAGACGTAAGATCGAATCCCTTGAGCCTTGAGCTAGATCTATGCATCAAGACTCAAGATGAGAAGATTGTCTTCCTGACAGAGATTAAGATTTTAACATTTAATCAATGGCTCGACACTCATGACAGATTGCTTTAATTAGGCTACATTTTAGGTGACTAGAATGCAGATCTAAATGATACTGTCGCTTTATACTGCTGCATTTGTTCAAAAGTATTCCCACTTGGGATCCTTTTTTTTTCTTTTATATAGTGGCCAAAATGCAAGGTATTGAGGGTGGTGTGATGTATATTACAGTGGTATCCGCCATAGAGCCCGCCATTCTCATGAAACGGAATTTTTCTATATAATTCATCCGAATTAAGAGCCCGTTTTCAACTACAAAATCCGCCAAAGAAGACGGTCTCCTTTCCGTTATTTTTTTTTTTTTAAGCAGCAGCCGCCGAAACCGCCAGAAACACCGTCAGGTGCCCTGCTTTTGTTCTAAGGTTAGACCGTAGCCATGGTGGAAAGCAAAGCCCCCTTCTCTCGGCCCCTCCCCTCCCCCACCCCTGTTTTGTTCCCCCTGGGCCTATTTGCGTTGATGCATTTGGCCTATCTGCTTTCATCGCTCGAAGCATGTCCATCCAGCTCCTTCCCCTACCTGCGTCTTAGACCAGTCCTAATTGTAAAAGAGGCTTTGTTGTTGTGTCCTGCCCCTATTCTCCGACCGACATCTTCAGCATCCCCCCCTACCCCCCTCACCATAGTCTTGACGTCGTGTAACCCCGCAACCCAGTCTCACCCAGACCCAGCTGCCAGTACTTCATATAATATGATGAAACACCGCTCTTTGTTTTGATCTATGTCATGGAAGCAGCGTCTCAGCGAGGGATCAGAACCAAGATGGGTCTTTGAGTTAGATTTTATGGAAAGGAGCCGCCAGCGTCTTGCATTGTTTTGCATAATAGTCTACAGACAGGGAATAAGCATGATTTTGATTGATGTTTAAAATTTAAATAAGCCAATCACAGATTGATTTGGTCAGTGATGACGTTCCATTTAATGTGTTAGTGCCCCCTGTCCCTAGTCTGAGTTGCGATGTTCCATTGTAAACATCGCTTTTCTTTGAAATCCGTCTTTGAGCCCACTCCGGCTAAGAATACAGTCATCGTGTCTCCCGAGGGGCGGGTTCTTAAGTGGAGACCACTATACTAGATTTGGTGGCTGTTAGCATGGCAGAAACTTTTCGTAATTTGTGTAAAATATGGAAGTGAATTGCATAACATGATTCATTATACATTTTCTGACCTAGCTTGTGTTTGACGATGGTCTGTGATGATCAGATTCGCCATGGGTTTACTGAACATACCAAAAAGTTGAATCAATTTTTTCATTGGGCACTTATGTTCTATCACATTAATTACAATGTATGTTTTATATTTTATCTAAAGGGCATGAAATTTGTGATTCTTAGAATAAAATGTTAATTTTATTGTTTTGCAACATGTTGATAGCTTCAGGTCAAAGCTACTTAAAAAATATTGATGCTTGTTTTGTCAGCTGTGAGGAGAATTCATTGTAAATTAAAGTTGTACTAGTGGGTTAGGTACTGGTGACCCTGTAGTCTTCACAAACACTGCCATAAACATGTAAAAGATTTTAATGACAATTAGAACTAAAATCTATAGGACTTTGCACACCTCAGCAGTTGTACCTCTAGACAGGCAGCTAGACACCTAGCCCAATAAGAATTGTAAATTGATATCAACCCATAAACACCCAATCAGTGCAAAGCTCCCACACCATAAAGAGTGACACTTCACTCAGGTGCATCAGTCATTTGCTAAAACATAATCATAATTTTGTAATTTCAGTGTAAGTAATCGAAACAGGGATAAGCTCTGGCTCTATGGGCCTAATTGGCCTTGCAGGAATTTTACTTACTTACTTAGTGTATGTGAAAGTTAAAAAGTTAAAATTGTGACAGCGCCATATAATTCTGATCGGATGTGCCATCACTTTTCAATTGTGTTTAAATGCATGACAAATAGATCGTAGATGATGTCATACTCGTCGGTCATAATTTTAACTTTAACTCTTGATGTCAACAGTGAAAGTGAAGGTGTACCAAGTACTGCAATCAGAGAGATTTCCTTGCTGAAAGAACTTGAACATCCCAATGTTGTCAGGTTAGTTGGGTTTTGTTTTGCTGATGCTAGTTTCTTTTGGAAACTTGGAATGTTGAAAATTTCATGAATTCAAAAACAGGCAAGAAAGTTGACATTTCCTAGATTGTATTAATTATATATAATTTTGCATGGTTTTCATTTATGGTTAGGGTTAGGTCACATATATACTTTAAATAAAATTATTTTTTGAATTATTGTCAGACCAGTTTTTGTTCACCTATTTGTTAGTTTCTGCATTTCCACTTAAAAACAGGCTAATTGCATCTGCCTGTGATATGACTTTACAGATTAATCTTAACGTTTTGCATTTTTGCAGACTGCTTGATGTGATTCATTGTGAACAGAAGATGTATCTGGTGTTTGAATATCTCACAAAAGATCTTAAAAAGTACATGGACTCATTTCCAAATAATGAACAAATCAACCCAGCTCTTGTGAAGGTAGGTCTGTTTCAATTTTATCATGAAAGTGCTTTTTTTAGATACTTGGACTTCTGAAAGTTTTGTATCAGACAGGAAAATTCATGGTTTCTTTTATCCTTTTTTTTTTTATAGTAATTTAATCATAAGATTTATGTCTCTATGAATTGTATCCTTCTGGAGTAGACAAATTCGACGTAATGCCTTGTATTCTATATGTATCATAACGCATAATTCATATTATTTTCTGTTCTTTCTTCTGCCTTTAGAGCTATTTATTCCAGTTACTGAGTGGCATCTCATACTGCCATGCTCACCGTGTTCTTCATCGTGATCTCAAGCCTCAAAATTTGCTCATTGATCAAGAAGGGAACATCAAGCTGGCTGACTTTGGCCTGGCCAGGGCATTTGGAGTTCCTGTGAGAACTTATACACATGAGGTAATAGGAACATCTTTTGCTGGATAGCTTTATACAGTGGTCTCCGGAGACACGGTGACTGTGTTCATAGCCGGAGTGGGCTCTTAGATGGATTTCAAAGAAAAACAGTTTGCTATCAAACAACTAAACTCCGACTTTGTTGGGCACTAATACATTAATAGAGCGTAATCACTGACCAAATCAATCTGTGATTGGCTTACATTAAAAATTTTAAACACCAATCAAAATCATGCCAAATTCCATCCTAGACTATCGCTGTCTGCATTACACAAAACAATGCAAGACTCTGGCGGCTCCTTTCCATAAAATCTAACTCAAAGACCCATCTAGGTTCTGATCCCTCGCTGAGACACCATTTCAATTATGTAAATAAATCAAAGAGCAATGTTTCAACCCGATATTTGAAGTACGGGCGCCTGGGTAGGGGTGAGACTTGGTTGCGGGGTTACAAAACGTCCAGACAATGGGGGGAATGCTTGAAGGTGTCGGAGAATAGGGGCAGGACACAACAAAGCGTAAGTCTAGCCAGTTATGACTGTTTTAATACACAGGTAGGGGATGGAGTTGGATGGGCACGCTTCGAGCAATGAGAGCAGATAGGCTGAACACATCAACACAAATAGGCCTAGGGGAACAAAATTGGGAGGGGGCAGAGAGAACAGGGCTTTGCTTTCCACCACGGCTACGGTCTAGCCTTAGAACAAAAGCAGGGCAGCAGATGTTTGTGGTGGTTTAGGCGGCGGCTGCTTAAAAAAACCAATCTTGTAAGACCGCATTCTTAAGCGGATTTTGTAGTTGAAAGTGGGCTCTTGCGCAGATCAATTATATAGAGAAAAATCTGTTTCACACGAGCGGCAGGCTCTTAGTTGGAGACCACTGTACAACGAATTTTAATTGCAATGCACGTAAGTTTCTATCATGTATAGGCTATGTGTTGTTTGGCAAATACATGGAGAATGTTGTTGCAAATTTGCTTATGTAACTGACTCTTTTGTAGGTTTTGCGCAAGAGCTTTGAATTTGTAGCTTTTCGTGACTTAAAGCAAGTTTAATTTTTTTTCATCACATAGAAGTAGAATGTGAGAAATGATGACTAAAAAAAATTTATAATATTAGCATATTCATTTACCAAATTTTCTCATTGTCAGAAAGCAATCAGTGTAGTAATATGACTTAAATTGAATAACCATAATTTTGTGTAGAATATTTGACATTTCAATCTTCTGTGTGTGGATGATATTATTATTAGTATCCCTTGTGATTTTTCTCAGATAGATAACTTGCTTGGAAACGGATTACTTGTATTTTTATAGAGTAATCGTCTATCTTTATTATAACATGGCAATTTTGATGATGTGAAAAGCTTGAAACTTAGAATCATTATTAAACATGAGACGTTATGATGTACTGCCCTTTTTTTAAAATGTCACATTTTTGTAAGTGAGGGTACTTGCATCGTTTTGGTTAATTTTCATTTCGGGTAGACAGTTCAATTATTCAGTGTATTTTATTTTAAACTTTTTCATTACAATATGAGCCTACGTTTCCGGAAATCAATATCCAGGTCTTAGAAATGCAAGTATCATGCTCGTACACATATTAATGTGAGCAGAAATGTTCAGGAACAACGAAGAAAGCTCAATTATTTCTACCACCATAATTCTATATTTTCTGCCAATATTCTAACTACTGTGTTTGTTCGCAGCATTCATTATTGATTTATTGTTCACAGGTTGTGACTTTATGGTACAGAGCCCCAGAAATTCTGCTTGGCAGCCGATTCTACTCCACCCCTGTAGACATCTGGAGTTTGGGCTGCATCTTTGTAGAAATGGTGAGGTTTCAGTTTGTATGCTTGCTTTGTTGATTTTTAAATTTGTGCTTTGCAGCTTTTAAAACCCTCATGTTGTAAGTTTACTTCTTGTATTGAAAAATATAAAATAGGCCTAAGAACCCGTCCCTCGGGAGACACGATGACCGTGTTCTTAGTCGGAGTGGGCTCCAAGACAGATTTCAAAGAAAAACAATGTTTGCACTTGAAGAACGCAACTCAGACTGGGGGTGAGGATGGGGAGCACAAACACATTAATGGAACGTCATCACTGACCAAATAAATCTCTGATTGGCTTACTTAAATTTTAAACACCAATCAAAATCATGCTTATTCCCTGCCAGACTATCCCTGTCTGTAGGCTATTACGTAAAACAATGCAAGATGGTGGCGGCCCATTTCCATAAAATCTTACTCAAAGACTCATCTTGGATCTGATCCCTCGCTGAGATGCCTCTTCCATGACGTAGATCAAAACAAAGAGCGGTGTTTCATCATATTATGTGAAGTACGGGCGGCTGGGTAGGGGTGAGATTGGATTATGGGCTTTCACGACGTCGAGACTATAAGAGGGGGGGGAGGGTGAGCTGAAGGTGTCGGTCAGAGAATAGGGACGGGACACAACAACAAAGTGTAGATTTAGCCAATTAGGTAGAGGATGGGGCTTGATGCGCATGCTTCGAGCGATGAGAGCGGATAGGCCGAACACGCCAACGCAAATATGTCTGGGGCCTTCCACCACGACTACGGTCTAGCCTTAGAACAAAAGCAGGGCGACTGACAGTATTTCTTGCGGTTTAGGCGGCTTCTTCTTTAAAAAAAAATCTATCGGGTAAGGAGGCCGTGTTCTTAGGCTGATTTTGTAGTTGAAAATGGTCTCTCATGCGGATGATTATATAGAAAAAAATTCAGTTTCACGAGAATGGCGAGCTCTTAGGCGGCGGGCTCTCACTGTATAGACCACTGTATAGGAAATAATGGCTTTGAAAAGATTGGATGAATAAAGCACTAATTCATATTTAATTTATTACAACTACTTTATCAAAGTCTTCATCCTGGTGATGAATGTATCATTATTTCACAGCAATATATTTAGGGTGGAAAAAAAAGGAAATACTTTGTTTTCCTCCCAATCTGTCGGTATCTATCTTTGATTGATCAAGATATATTGAAAGTATCGTTACATGTGTTATCCATTGATACCTGATGTGCAAAAGTCTTGACACCAAATAGAATGGAATATATATATATTTGCACAAACAGTTGTTTTTCACCAGTATTGTAAGACAAAATAACTGAAGAACCACAAGCTCATCTTTTCATGAATAAATGAAATTAATAAACTGCCTTATGTGTGTTTCCTAACTAAATCATTATTTCTCAGAGTCTGTACTGGTTAAATATTAAAGAAACTAGAGATGACAAGTGTCAGACAGTGTGAGTTAATATGACTGGCGGCTCCTTTCCCTAAAGGGAAACATTCCATACCTACTCTGAGGATAAGGCTCAAACTGAAAGAATAGTGAGGAATTTTTTTTAAATTTCACTCACAATGTTTGAGCATTTAAAGTTTCTTTATCAAAGATGAAGAAAAGAGGAATGCTGCATCTTTTGAATTAAAATGCCCTATTCTTTTAACTCGGATAGTCATAAAATACATTATTAATTGAACATTTTAAGCAGTGCTTTTTGTTTAACTTCATAAGAGAAATTATCCACGCTGAGAAAGAAGAGAATTTCTTAAAAACTGTCACATTTTTGTGTTTCTGAGGAGTATTTTTATTTTTATTTTACTCCTGATTTTCTCAATGTATAGTAAATGTTAAAAATTTGCAAAAGAAAAAAAGAAGGGCTCAATTACATGAACTGAACTAAACATGGGCATTGCTTATCTTTTCCTGTTCTTTGAAAAGAAATTTGTGGATAGAAATCCAATTCCTGACAGTATACTGAAGCCTGCCTACTTTACTTCAAGTGCTTTATACCTTCTTCTCAGATGAGACGCCAAGCGCTGTTTCCGGGCGATTCTGAAATAGACCAGCTTTTCAGAATCTTTCGAACATTAGGTATGAATTGGTTTGTTTTATGTTCCTCTTTTTTTTTTTTAATCATATCTTCTCAGATGTAATAAGATAATAATGACATGTTTGAGTTAAGAATTCTATACCTAGATCCTGTTGTTTTTTTTTAAATAATGTTAAATAAGAAAAAAATTCAAGTGCCTCAGAAGTGCTCATAGAGGAGCAGGCTATCCCAGTTCCACTTATGGGATAGGTGAAACTAGATCACACCCTAGACAGGAACACTGCTTACATACAGAATGTGCTGGAACCCTATTTCCATATTTCAGTGTTGGGATTTGAACCCATGACACTTGGATTTTGAAGTTCATTGCTCTAATCATACAGCCACTCTGCATGCTTTAAATAGTTTAAGTACTTACAAATGCATACGAAAGTCTGCTCTCTTCCATAAAATGGGATGAATCTTTCTTTCAAGCGTGCAGGCAATATTATGGGATTGGAAAATACCATTGGCTACAAAAACTAATGTCTATTTAATTTTATGGCAAGATTGCCCCGTAGGAGTAGTGTATGACAGGAAAGACAGCATTGATGAATTAACCCTTTTATTATCATCATCACCCCTCACCCTTATCAGGGTATAGGTCACATACAAGGGATTTCCACTTCATTCTGTCCCGGGATAACTTTGCCAGTTCTGACCATGTTTGTCCCGTTCCTTCCTTGTGAGACAGGGATGCCTTCTTCCTTTTATTATATAGCCTTTTTATTGTTTGGTCTGTGACTTCCCACTCAGGTACTCCTGATGAGAGTACCTGGCCTGGAGTAACCAGCCTGCCAGACTTCAAATCTTCATTTCCACGCTGGCCTGTGAAAGACCCTAAAACTTTGGCCCCATCATTATGCCCCGAAGGAGCTAACTTGTTACAGGTTAGAATTTCAAATAGTTATACTTTTTTTCTCTACCTTTTCCTTGCTCAAATGTGAAGAAAATCAATTGTATTGTCACTATATTCCTGCAATATTTTATTTTTTGAAAATTGTTGCCACTTTGATAAGTCTTTTTCTTATATTGTTTGTTCCTTTTTGTTTACTTGTGTCTCTTGTAGCATTTACGTCAGTAAATATTGCAGTGCAGTCTTGAGGTCTTTAGCAATGTGTTAGACATCCCTGGCTCAGACATGCCAACTTTATGGGGAGCCGTCAGAAATTGCTGTTTACGGGGAATTATGTCTAGGATATATGCTTTTAAATCTTATTACCATTGTGTTCTTTGTTCTCTGGCGTTATCCTTGTGTGCAGTAAAATTACTCTTTTATGTCCTCATTTTACTTTGAGTTCAGCTTGTGATTATCTAAGCCTCAGATGGGGTTGGCATGTCTGCTGGCTTTACTGAATGCCGTTGAATGTTTTATCAGAGGATTCCACTCTATTTTTTGCCTGTGTATTTTCTTCACAAGCATATGTTGACATCCCACTATTTCCAGATTCTTATGAACTCTGCTGTCTTGGTCTTCCAGTTGCTTCCATTTTTCTTCATTTTCTGTTCCATTTGTGATTGTGCTCTAGAGGTAGTTTTTTTGTGTGTGGGTTGTGCATATGCTGGTGACAGGGGAAGTAGCAATACTATGCCAGCAACAAAATTGAAATGACTGAGCTCATATTACGTCTGTGTTTATAAGAATTCATTTTTTTTATGTGTATATTTATTAAAAGCAATGGTCAACAATCAAAACAAAAAATAAAAAGAAGAAAATGTTTTAATAACATTTGCAGAACATTATTTTGGATCTTGACATTGTTGGTATGACCTCTTCTGTGTATACAGTTCTGCTTTCTCATTGGCCACAAAGTTACCATGCATGTGCAGAGCAGTTCAGTAACAGGAAGAAAGAGATACTGCATAATGCAGCACTTTGAGCTGTGTCTGATCATCTCTTTCATTATAATCATTCCTTTACTTCAAACCCAGTGCTAATATTTCATAAGTTACTATTACTACATTATAACAACTGGTTGGGCTGATTTAGAAAGATAACAAACCTTGTCTTCTATCAACATCATGTTGAAGTTTATTAATTATAGAGTAAACCTTATAACAGAGATGAAGATAGAATGAAATCTGTCTTCCCCCCTCCCATTTAAAAAAAAATCAAATTTGAATATCCTATTACCAATTATACTAAACTTGTCGATTGTTTCTGAAAACTGCAAGTGCATCACATGCATTGTATATTATATAAAGATTTACATCAAATCCACAATGTCAACCTTTTGGCCCGGCACCTTTCACGGTGTCAACATTTTCAGCAGGCGCTCCATGTTTCAGTGTTATATTATCAGTGAAATCTCCATTTTGGAATCTTTTTGAAAAACTTACACGAACTCATTCAGAAAACTGTACTGTATTGTGAACTATGATATCAACATTTTGTTTTGAATAAGAGTTAAAAGCTAAGCATGTACATAATATAATTTTAAAAGTTATTATAGTAATGATTGCAACAAAGTTGTAATAACCAAAAGAAAAAATGAACATTTTTGTTGTTTTATGATGAAATTTCTGTTTTCCCAAGTATGGGTCGTAGCACTATGGAATCTCCTAAAATCTCCTACATATATGTCAGACTTGCCAAATACTGATATGACATATTAATTTTCTTAGTCAAAATTGTGAAACTGGACTTGGACAATTGCCAGGCAGTCGGGCCAGTATTCGATTGAAGTATTGGATGATTTTTACAAACATTCTTTATTTTATACTTAAGAGCGATCAAAATTTTTTTAAAAACCTCCTAGAATCTGCTAGATATTTATAGGCCCATGGTGTTACGACCACTGGTCCCAAGTAAAGGTAAATATTTAATTCACTTTGCTGTCAGCCTTTGAGTTGGACGTGAGCAGTTGCCATTTTAGACAACAAAATAAGTCACAGACTAATTCCTGTTAAATCTTGATCAACATCTGAGGCTGACTTTAGTCCATCAAGTAATTGTGGAGAAGACAGACAGGAGAAAGGCAATTGAAAGGAAGTGGCACTAAATGTAATGGGTAATATTCTTACCAAATTCCTATTAAAAATTGCTAAGCTTGAACAATTTTCATAAAATTGTTAGAGATAGAAATTTCTGTGATTGACAGCCCCCAATTGAGGAAAATCCAGGAAGGTCTATCTGTTTTCTTTTAATATGAGAATTATTATACACAAATTTATCTCAGAATTAAGAATGCTAGATCTACTTCTTAAAAACAAAAGAAAGAAAAGAGTGCTGCTTCTTTAGAACTCAGGAAAAAAGCCAGTGTGCCATACCCTTGTATATAAACATGACAGCAGTTGACAAGATTTGTAGCAGACCTTGAAAACCTGGAAAAACCAACTTCATTTTTCATGGCCTTGAAAACCCTAGAAAACAATATAACACCCTTAAAAAACCTTGAAAATCCTAGACTTCCCTCCCTATCGTAAAAAAACACAACAAAAACGCTAATAAACAAGGCCAACAGCAACACCCAAACTGTAGCCTTTGTTCGAATGCAGTGACATCTACAGTCATTGTCGGTAATTTTACCTTGGTTTTTATGGGCATGTGTGGTTCACAGACATGCACCGTAATTTAGTTCACTATAAACGATCCTCATTTGTAGCCTTGAAACTAAAATCTTAACCTGGAAAAACCTGGAAAAAAACCTTGAATTTTCACATGGAAATTGGCTATGAACCCTGGGTTGACTGACCAAGGAAGCAAGGTGATGTGGAATGAAAACTGGATGGCTGTTTGGCTCAGGAGAAGATTGTTGAGAGCCCCAGGTGTAGAAGTCACTGTACGGGGCCTGCTCTTATTATTTGATTAAATGAACATCTGTATTTTCTTGTTTTTATTTGAAGTAAGACAGATTAAATTTTTTTTTAATTGGAGAAGTATAGAAGCAATATTTTTCACACACAAAAAACTGATTCTTTATTTGCCTGTTCGCCTTTTTCAGAGCATGTTGACATATGAGCCAAGTCGCAGGATCTCCGCCAAAGCTGCATTATTGCATCCTTACTTCATCGGAGTTTGCAGGCAGGCACCAGGCGGTGACAAGTGACCAGTGCAGGAGAGTGTGAATTAGTATGAAAGAGACTAGAGAGTCGTGGTACAGTGCTTGGTGGAGTATATCTGATTGGATGAAAGGAGTTCAAGCCTTTTCTATGAATATGTACACAATGGAAGTGTATGTAGAGTGTTTTAGTATTAGGCGTGCATATTTTTAAAGGAGCTGACATCTTCATGAGTTGACTCACAGTACTCACACAGCATCACAGTTTCTTGATTTGAAAGATTTTTATTTAATCATAAACGTCTGTGTAGTGGTATAGTTACAGAAGTATTGAAGTATCAATATAGGAATCACTGGTGGTTTCACAGGGAAAGGAAACTGAAGTACAATTTGAATAAGATATTGGGCCTGAACTTTTTGATACAGCAATTTTTGGATGAAGCAAAGAGTATTCGCTTGTTTGTAGACTGTTAGTAATAAGACAGATCTGGTTATGTATTCTGCCAACAAGGATAAAAATTAGCTAATAATAATTTGAATGATAGTAGAGATTGAAGTGATGAGGCAAAGCAGCGTAGACAAGACCTACTGTATAATATACATGATGACGAAGGTGATTACAAGCATACAAAGGTCTTAAGAATAGAAGTCTCCTTTTATTTTGTTTTGTTTAAAGGTTTGGTGTATTTGAGTAAAATTTTACAAACTTTGCTTGATTCAGATGTATACAGTAGTAACATTCCTGAAATAATGTAAAAAAAATTAACCTTTCAGAAACAGTTCGGCGCTTTTTCTTTTTAAAGAATTTGACTCAAAACTTGGGGTAAGCATTCCTCATATTATTCTAGACAAGAATTCAGATTATATTCTTTTGTTGTTTCACTGGTCTGACCTTTATGCACTCGGTATGTAGTATGTAGCCATTGTTTGTACACTGGTACTGTATTTCCTTTCAAGGAACTTTGAACCCGGTCATCTAACGCATTTATTGCCTGACTTGCACCACTTCTTTCAATATGAAACTTTATCCATTTCTTAGGTAAAAATCCTCTCATTTCTCACATCACAATCCAAAATATTTGGAAAATAAATGACATCAGAACAAGAATATTGAGCTGAAACACCATTGAGATAAATCAAATGTGATAGTAAATTTTTTTCCGTTATTTCCATTGTTCATGAAAAATCATCAAAATACATGTATTGCTTTTGCCTTTTCTTTTGCTGGCACATCGTCATTCGTTTGATGTGTTGTCAGGCAAATGTTTTTCCGAACTCTTTGTATGACATTATTCTTCTGTATTCATTGGAACCATTCTTTGGCATTGTTTTTTCTCCCCATACACGTCATTTTAGATTTTGTAAAAATGAGGCAGATTTATCAGTCTAAAATTGTTCACATTGCACCATTGTTTGTAGACACTTGATGATAGAAGCTGTCAAATGGAATCAAAATGTGCCATTTTTTTCAGGATCTTTAAAAAGATATGCATGTTCTATTCTTTATACCTGAAAAAATAGTATGGAATACAAAAGCAAAACATCTAAGCTGTTACTCAATCCTTAATATCTATGCTGAATCATGAATCTGTTTAAAATCTGTTCTGTCGATTTCTGATGTATTTCTTTGTATTGTTTTTTTGTTTTGTCCCCTACAAATTTAGCAATATGAAAGTGATTTTTTTTATGTTTGTTAAGTAAACAAGTACAGATATGTACAGGCTCAAGAAGAAATCACTTTTAGAATAACTTCTTCAGGCTTTTTAAAAATGTTAAGATCTCAGAAACAAACTTGGAAGGAGAACAGGGCATTTAATTATAATCTCTAACACAATCAAAAGTCTTCTAAATAAATTCACCTTCATATTTAGACATCTGGGTGTCATAGTTTGGAATTTTGCGTCAAGTGAACAACAAAGTTTATGTCTTACTTCTTAATGACTTTTTCTTCTACGTTGAATGATATTTACTGTCCTTGGTTTTATGTCGAAATGCATAGAGGTATATTCTTGTTAGATACATCACAGTTATATAACTAATGGCATTTGAAGTGAAAATGACTTGAATTTGAATGTCAGTAATCTAGTAGATTGAGAACAAAAGCCAGTCCTCAAAGATTTATAACGTTACCAATCCAAACTCTTAGTACATCAATATTTGTCACAGAATATTTGTTGCTTGAAATTCAAACAGTGTGACGACATTAATACGAAAAGAGTATTTTTTCTTAAACTTGAATTTCTGTTTCATATAAGCAGCAAATCAAAACCAAACATTTTACTTAGATTTCAAAATAAAGCTCATGTCTGTTTTTCTGATCATTTTGTAACAATGCACTTAAAGTGGCATCATGGGTAAATGGTTAGGGTGTTGGACTCGCAATTAGGAGGTAATGAATTGAACCCTGTCTAGTTTTAGTTACTGGCTGAAGTAGGTTATTTAACGCTAGTTTTCCAATCCTGGATGCTAGCAGATCTGATATCACCGACAGAGTTTTAGTTAGCTGTGGTGTTGTGTTCTTGGTTAGGAAAGACACACGTTTTCTTCTCCCCACTCAGATGCTCATGGGGAACCACTGTATACTGTCATGGAAGTAAAGTTACAACTGACTAGCATCTTTACTTAGAGGTGATCTGGTATCAATTATTCTGCTTCTTGCTATGAAAACCAGAACGAACTCCGAGTCTTTGCATGCAAACATTTTGAAAAAGTTTTGTTTAAATCTCATGTATATGTGTCTCAGTTTTTCCATGTACATGTGTCATAGTAGTACATGTACAGGAAAAGAGAATGTTCATCATTGTCTGAATGAGACTTGAGAGAATTTGAGAAGATTATCACATAGTTTTGCAAACTTGAATTTCTGTTTAATTCATGCTCATGAGGCACCGCTGTATACTGCCATGGAAGTAAATCTACAACTGACTAGCATCTTTCCTAGGAGGTTCCGCTTCATGCTATGAAAACCAGAACAAACTCCAACTTTTTGCTCCACATAAATTGTGAAGGAACTTTACTTTCTATTCATCCAAAGGGAAATAACTTTAACTTTTTGATACACATGTGAAAGTCCTTTCCATGAGAATATGAGTGTGAGGGAAAGTTTTTGACGTTTGTTTCGCCCTTTCATTAAACAATTTTTTGGTGAACCATCATGCTTTCTTTTTTCCTCGTGCCTTCGTCAAAGAGAAAAGATCAGCACAATTGTATAAAACTCTTTTATTATAATTGTTTTTGTCTCTAAAGTTGCCATATAATATAATTGTACGAATACAATTTCTTGAAAGTGTTGTAAAACATGTCAGTGTATGTTGAGGCACTAATCAAAGTCCAACTAAAGTTACGTTTCATTGCTGAGTTTACTTTATTCCTGCTTAAAGAAGATCTAGATATCATTTAATTTTTGTGTTGTTCAATGAAATGTGTAGCATAGTTGTTTTTAAATTGTCACAAGTGAACTGGCTATCCATTGTTTTTTTTTGTTTTTTGTTTTTTTTTGTAATGGCAAAAAAGGAAATATTTGCCATGTATGTTTGCTTTTTCTTTACCTCACACCCTTGTTGTGATTCTTGCTGTAATGTCAATGGTGCATTGCTTATTTGACAGTTTTTTTGTTGGGGCAAGCAGTGATGTAGTCGGTATGTACAATTTTCTGATTTTTTTTTTTTTTACTCTGTTTCTCAATGGTTTGGTTTCCTCAAGTTGTTTCTATTTTCATTGAGCCTAGAATCAGAAATCGTCAAAACAGGAAATCTGTCCCTCAGTTGCATTGCCATTGAAATGTGTAGTAGTCTCTGAGTAAATGACAGTATTTATTATTTTGAAACTTTGTGGTTTTGTGTTATCAAAGGCTATAGGTTTAGTTGTATACCAAAAACCAGAAAGGTTTTGTGATCTGTTGAAAGGAGAATATTTTACAGACCTCAAAATCTTTCCACTTTGATATTAATGTCAATTTATGGGTTTGATCTGTCATTTTTTAAAATGTATTTCAAGCCCCATTCAGAACAAAAGGGAGAAAATGAAAAGGGAAAGTAAATCCGAATTTGGGAAATGTACAAGTTATGCCCCTGTATTTACGTTGCTGGGAAGAGGGATATCAGGATAATATTCCCAAGTCCTCAACTTCTCTAAGATCAGATTTATACCATTAAATTTTTGTAATGGTATCAATTTTAGTGCCAGATGGAGCTCTAATAGATGAGAATTGGGTGTTTGGAGAAACATTGATGTATGTAAAACTGAAAGTTTGTTGTATATTGTTTCTACACATGTACTCGCATCCAAATTTGCAAGCAAATATTTTGATCAAGTTTTGTTTAAATCTCATGTGCATGTGTCTCAGTTTTGCAGTGTACCTGTGTTATAGTAGTATAGGAAAGAGAATGTTCATCGTTGCCTGAATGAGACTTAGAGAAATTGAGAAGACTATCATATAGTTTTGCTCAGTGCTCACATTCACCACTTCTCTTTGAGGTAGGAAGAGAAGCTTACCCCTGTTGGTATGTCTCCAAATATGAAATATACATGTAAGTTATTTGAAATATTGTACATATTATTATTATCATTATATATGTCTTATTCTGCATTTTTTTTTTTTAATGTCCATATATATTTCACAATATTATGCCATTTAACATTCACATGAAATACTGAACATCTTTAACAATGTCTGTAAAGAGATCTCTGGCTTTTTGTTCACATAAGTTATTACCTGATTTCTGTTTATTGTAAAATATTACAAAACCTGTTCCAGAAGATTTTGAAGTTTGCATTGTCGTCATCAACAGAGCCATACCATTACAATCCATTCATTTTTTCCCTCTCATTAGACATGGCATTGATGTCTGATTATTCAATATTTTTCCTAGTCCTGTAAGTTATTGCTATATTTATATTAATATTCTTTCCTATGCTATTTTGCTATCACTGTTCTTTCCAATTTGTCAGAAATATAAGACAGGGCCAAACATGTTACCATTTCTTGCATTCTGATTTTGATCTTTATGGTCTATATTTACTTGAATCCTAATTCAAACTGAATTGTAGAGAGATCCTTCAAGTTTTCTTTTTTGTTCCAAAATACTGCCACTGTATGAAATACTGAGATGCTGATGCCAAAACTGTGTGGATACATCCATTTCCATTATGATGCTTTTGTCCTCTTGTCTGATCGATTCTGGCATTATCTACCCCTTGATATAAGCAATGTCGATTTATTTAAATTCTGCAGCAGTAAGTAGATCTATCCAATACTTCATGAGAAATGCAAAAGTCTACCGGTGTGGGTCAGTATGTGAAATCTTTTCTGTCTGCCATTCTGTTTGCCTGTTAATTTACTTTTAAAAGAAAAACTGATGATGGGCATCTGAGGAAAAGCATGTGACTGAATTGTTACACTACACAAAATAATGTGTTTAATAATGCCTGTATTGTATTTGCAAGTGTAATTAGGGAAGGAAGAACGAGAATGCAATTTTCATAAAGTTCTGTTTAGATGCTGTTTGTACTCCATGCATATGACATGATGAAAGCACTAGTTATGTTTTCAAGGGTATCATAGCTAAGTGCAAGGCATTATAGAATGGAAGTAATTTGTTAAAAAACTGCAAAAAACCCCTGGTGATTTCTTTCTTTGCAACTTGCTACCTCTTTAATCCCTGATTTATCTCAATTTTACATGTGAATTTCTCACTTTGATAAAAACCTAAAGTTTTTGCATTTATTTTTTTCTCCCTTGATAACGTTAGTGCATTGAGTGTTTTGTGTGGGTGATTCTGCTTGTTTGTGCATTTGTTCATGTTGTTGCTAACAGCCATACATCATTGACAATGTGCCTTCCACATGTTTACCAAGGAAACATGAACTTTCCCACTGCCACGCTTTTTCCTGTTGTCAGCCATTGAAGGCTATTGCTTGGAATTGTCCTATTCTCAACTTGTGAACTGCCGGATATTTTCCTATTGTCAACCATTGTACTACGAGGAGTTTTTATGTTGTCAGCCATTGTACGACCAGGAGTTCTCCTATTGTCAACCATTGTACTACCAGGAGTTTTCCTATTGTCAACCATTGTACCACCAGGAGTTTTCCTATCGTCAACCATTGTACTACCAGGAGTTTTCCTATTGTCAACCATTGTACGACCAGGAGTTTTCCTATTGTCAACCATTGTACTACCAGGAGTTTTCCTATTGTCAACCATTGAACTACCAGGAGTTTTCCTATTGTCAACCTGTGAAGTACTGGGCATTTTTCCATTCACTGCCTTTTTAGTGCAATACGTTTTCCTGTTTTCTATTTCTTGAGAATTAGAAATATACATGTACAATAATTGTTAATGCTTAATAATAAGACAAACATTAAGTCAAAAGAAGAGTCTAAATGAAGCTGATTGGTACTGAAGTTGAATACATAGGAACTCAGTAGCTTTTCAGGAATTAATAGTCATGAATTAGCAACTTTTCTGTTTTAAAACAAAGGTGATTTTCATATTTTGCGAACATGATTCGTTGTCCAAAAGACCCAAGTAACTGATTAATTATATATATGTACATACATTTTTTGTATGGCCATGATTTTCATTTAGGGACCAGCGGTGCTTGCCTGTTACATGTACCAGCCTTCTCTTAGCAACAGAGAAATGGTACAGCTAAAAGAAGTAAATGTAGCTTCAAGTGATACTGACAATAACACGATAATAGCATTGACAGTACCTAAACAGACAAGTCTCACAGAAAGATATATGGGTGTTATTTGTGTAACCATTTGAGAAAAGAAAAAATAGCTGAGTTTTATTTGATACACAATAAATAAAGTTACAGACCTTTCTTATGAATTAAAGTGCCTTTTTAAGTTGTCATCAAGCAATCTCTTTAATTCTAAGAATATGCTCCTGGTGTTGTTGTTTTTTTAAGAGTTTAGTTCTCAGAAATAAACTGGAGAAAATGGCACTTCATCGTTCAAATAGGAGTGATTTAAAAAAAAAATAGGACAAAGTTCTTAAATGAGGAAAAGTAAATATATCTGGAAGGTTTACTTTCCTGACACTTTATTATTATAATATGTGGGCTTAAGTATTTAGTTAGGAAAATTAAAACTACGTTTATGAATAATAAATATTAATGTTATTATCATACAATAAGAATGGGTAGTTCTCTTTACTTGAAAAAAAACCCCCAAAGATTATATGTGATACCTGTCTGAGCTAGCTTTATTATCTAGACTAAGTGAAGTAAAATTGTTGAACTTAAAAAGGGCATTGTTTTGAACTCTTGTTCCAAATACATAGAGAAACAAAAATACATGTACCTATTTTGACATTCGTGTATTGGGCTGAGTTTATGATGTTGGTAGGTAAATCCTTTTTTTAATCTTATTCTTTATCATTATAAAGCTGTATGTATTCATTCTTGCAGTATTAAAACATTACCATTACAAGTGGTCTAATCGTTTGTACTGGCAATCTGAATTAACCGTTCACAAACTTTTCTTTGGTATTTCCCCCACTGTAAATCCTGATACATTGCATCACCAGTAAATGTTTCATTTCCCAGATATATATAAATAGCGTCATTTTGTCCCTGGAGTCTCTTCGATAAGAAATCAAAGAAAAAAGGACAGAAAATATGCCCGGACCAGTAGTTCTCATCTTTTCCTATTCAACCTCATTAGCGTTTTACTGGCATCGTTCCACGGAAGTGGAAAGAAGCTCCCGAGGCAGCCTGTAATAATTCCCGTGCTGTTTTGTAGGCCTCACTGGTTTTCCCTTCACTGACTGTCAGAGTAGTTCTTTTTTGTTGCTGTTTTTCTTTGAATGTCAACTTCTTTGCTCTAAGTCTAATTAATAAGCAAGCTTCCTAACATGGAATAGTGTGCTTTTATGTACAGCTGATATCGCCAGCAAACTTCTTTTTTGTTTGTTTGTTTTTGTTCTTTTGTGAGGAACTGTGTACTTTTCTGGTACTGATATAAGTCAGAGGCTTGAATTTAATCTCTTTTTTTTTATACTGAAGATTGTGCCTTTGGCGACAGCAGGCCTTGGTCTGGGTAATCCCACGTGTAATCAGATTTGCTGTAGGATAGGAGTAGCAAAGTCCTGTGTTCTTTTATCTGATTGAATGAGAAAGATTCCCAAGTTGAAATCATATGGATTTGAAAGAATGCTCAATCGGCAGACAGCATGAGGCTCAGTCACACGCAAAAATTACATATGATGGGTTTAAAAAAGGGGAGGGAGATTGGAAAGTGGGGCTTGAGCAAAAATGTCGATCAGCGACATGGACAACAACGTTCTCCAACTAATTTATCGCACGATGAATCTTATTTATGTATTATTTATTTAAATATTTCATTAGTATTTTTATGTGGCAGAATGATTGATAAACAAAAATCAGAGTCAGAAATAAGCGCGTGACATTGCCTATATCCTATAAAAATAAAACTGTAAGAAGAAACTCATAACCTTCCGTTATTTTCGCGTGACTGGAAGTGTTGGCTGTTCCTTGTGAAACATTGCAAGCAGACGCTCACGATCTTCAGCTATTTTTGTGCGAACATTTCACAAGTTGTGTGAACATAGCCGCTATTCGTGGGACCTCCATTGATGGGGAAACCCGCGTTCTGTTTTTGTCCCCGCATCAGGAAGCGAATCAACGTAAGGCTTCGTGAGGAATGGAATGAAAATGAGAATACTGAGGGTATTAAGGACTTAAAAACAGTTATGTTGAAATATTGGCAGCAGAGCTACCGGATTTGTCTTCGTATTTGACCTAAGTGATCCTGGTTTTGTTCTGGGATGAATATTTAGCTCTATGATTCTCACTATAACTGATTCTGAACCCGTGGGATTTTCCAGATAGTAGGCCTGTACCTTTCCTGACCATTTACATTTGGACATTAGTTATAAAGGTAGGGCACCAGACATACTTTGTGCGTGTATTTATAAATGTTTAAGTATGAGGTCAGGTGTGCGACGGCGTAGGGAATCTGACTAGATGTGAACAAATTGAACAAAAGCTTAATAATGGAAAAGCAATGAGAACAGTGTGTGGATAATGATCTAGATGCGCAAGCAATAAGCTATTGTGTAGGTAAAGATTTAGATGTGTAGGCAACAAGACAAGGGATGCTGGAAGGCTAGCTATATAGAGAACGAGGCTCGATATAACAAATGTACTTGTAGGCGAGTGAGCTAAATATGTATGCATTGAGACATGTGTTGGCAGATGTTGCAATGCAAGATGGTGAACAATGGAACTTAGTACATTAGATGGTGATGCTGCAGATGTTGCAATGCAAGATGGTGAACAATGGAACTTAGTACATTAGATGGTGATGCTGAAGGCATCTACGTCACGATCGTATAGTTTTCCTTTTGTTTGCTTCGTGGGGGTGCCATAGGAATTCTCACCAGCTCTCTCCATTCTTGTCCGTTGTATGCCTGGGCCTGTGTTTCTGTGAAAGTCCTGCTGGTTTCATCCTCGATGTCGTGAGCTCATAATTTCTTCCTTTGCCTGCACATGCGACCGTTTCCGTCGACTATAGTTTCTAGGAAGATCGTCTTGGCCAATACGTTTGTACTCGTGATGTGGCCATAGCGTGTAAGCTTACGCCTCATGACAATAGTCATTCAGATTTTTTCTTCTACAGTGGTCAGTTACCCCCACCCCCTTTTTTCGCCCTTATTATTATTTCCCTTTCTCCCCCCTCACCCTCCTCCAAACCACCATTACTGCCATCCCCTTATTACTCCCCCGTCTTCCCATGTTTTATCATGCGTTGCCCTGGGGAACTACACGTACAATACTGTCTCCCATGAGGTGGATAATCGCCACGCGACGCGATGTATGCATCCACCGTCTCTATTTCTAGGTCTCCATTGTGTCACTGGTGCCAGAATATCTGGCGTCGTTTCCACGCCTGGCAGTTAGTTGTATGGGCGGCATCCTGGTGGCATGGTCAAAGCACTTTTGTTTTGTTTTGGTGCCTTTTCTTTATACACATGGTGTAGGACGAGTATTCCTCTTACTCCTATTGTCAACAGTTGTCTTGTGGTCTCCTTGAAACTCTGCGTCTCAGACTTTCCGGGTTTTATTGGCTGCATGTCGTTTCGCAGTTCAGATATAGCACTGCTTGGACTAGAAACAGTCTTAGTTTATCTTCCTATTGAAATCTTAATTCCTTGTTTTCTTTTATATTAAAAAAAGGGGGTTTCGAGGAAGCTGTTACTATGAAGAAAGTACTCAATTCATTACTGTTCCAGAATCTATGCCATGTCAGTATATATATATAGAGGATGGAAATTGGTTTAAAATAATTTCGTTTAAAAAAAACAAACGAACTAAAACTGAAAAAAAAATGACAGTCAACATGAAAAGTGCAGATAAATAACAGTGTAGCGTTTTATTCCCCCGTTTGCTTACGATAATACATGTAATAAGATGAAAGGAAGATGAACGAGGCGACGACAATGATGATAACAACGATGATAGTACACGTACAATGGTACGACAATGATGATGATACATGTAGTATTACTTCTGATTGATAACCATATTATGAGTATTTTATTGTTATACATGTATAATTTTGTTATGATTAATTCTGAGTGTCACATTTTTTTAGACAGGAGGACTTGCACTCATGTTTTTCTTTTAAAACGTGACAATATTTTCATGTGTTAAAATTTAAAAGTCGCACAAACATATTATTATTGTACATTTGAGTGATGTGAAGTTTCAAGGCTCTTAAATGTCCTTAAATGTATGGGTATGCTTGCTTTGTTGAGAATTTCATTTGTCTATAGGCCTACTCGGTCTACTTTCACAGCCACCATCTACTAAGCAACCACCCCATTTTATCATTTGTTTATTGTTAATTTAAAAAAGGCCGTTACCTTGCTTTACATGAATTGTGTATTATTGTTACAATAAACATTTGTGTTTTTGAAAGAGCCTGCTGTTATATCGTTTATATTGTTGCTACGGCTGCAGTTTTTGTTGCTGTTGCTACTATTGTTTTTGGTCTTTTTCTTCTTCTCCTCCTCCTTGTCCTCCTCCTCCTCCTCCTCCTCCTCCTCCTCCTCCTCCTCCTCCTCCTCCTCCTCCTCCTCCTCTTCTTCTTCTTC
>JBDFRD010102160.1:0-13323 GCA_039654405.1 Bullina lineata
CAGCTCTCTGGTTATACTTCATTATACCGTTTCAAGAGTTGGGTACACATTTCCTTTCTCTGCGCTTTCATTTCTGATGTCAATTGTCTCGGGACCCACCGTGCAGAGACTTTTCGGTAATCCACTTCATTAGCAATTTCTTTTTGCTTGACCCTTCGATTTGCCCTGATCATACAGTGAACTGCTTCTTGATGGTCCGTGTCGGATCCGCTAAGTGGCCTACCTGAACGTTTGCGATCACGCACATTTTGTCTCTGTAGGATCCTCTCCTCTAAACATTCTCACCCATTTTAGAACTGCGCCATCGAAATACACAAATTGCCAGAAACAGACTTCAATCTTTCATGGATGTTTGCAGCAGAGCATCCTTCAGCTGTGAGAAATTCAATTACAGAGCGTTGTTTGATGAGAATGTCTCTGGAAGTCGCCATATTCTCACATTCCGAGGTGCTTCGCCACGTATTGCGACGTCACTGATTGTGAGTACAAATGACGTCACACAAATGTGATGTTCTAGCTGAGTATGGAAAAATGGTTCGAACTCCTCTTGCTTTTTGAGTTTAATCCTTTCATTGCCAAATTCACCGATCGACGAAAAGCATTATTATTTGCTAATTTCCAACATTAATGGTGTTAGTTCGATGGATCCGAATTTCAATTCATGTATTTTGCATTAATTAAGACAACACTCACTTCTTTCACACACTAAAGAAACGAAACCAACTTTAATCAGTTTTTCTCACCATTTCATAAATAAATTAAAAAAAAAAACACCCTTTTTTTTGGTTAGGATTTACAACATACAACTGGCAGTGAAAGGGTTAATCTCCTCTTCAGAACACACACCCACCTTCTCTTTTTCTTTTTCTTCTTCTCCTCCATGAACTGAGGTGATATCACAACGGGTAGTTCTCCGTATTTATCTGCGTGTGCGGATGAGGGAATTAAACTAAAAAAGCAGAAGAAACTCACAATAGATACTGATACAGACACCGACACTGACACAAGACACAGATGATATTAACGAATGAATTTGAACAGTCGGTCTTGATTTGTATGGAGATAATAATATTCTTTATTCTGGTGCCTTTTGTTATTGTTAGAATTTCATGTTTTTAAACTGTTATTGCCTGAAAATGAACCTACATGTATATAATGTTTCTTTGTCGTTATCTTTTCAATGCATAACTGATAAATTAATATTATATATATTTAAGTTAATATCATGTTATTCAGATGGTCTGGCGACGAGAAGGTGATGATCATAAGTAATGTCGGCCCCTCTCCATCAGAATGGAAGGAGGGATACCTGATCAAACTGCAAAGAAAGGAGACCTCAGCAACTTAAACTACAGGGGGGACACTCTACTGTCAGTTCCTGGGAAGATCTTTAGCAGGATCTTACTAAATACAATGTAGAATAAAAGACATTGTCAACCCACAACTCAGAGACCAGCGGGCTGGTTTTCGGAAAGATCGCCCGTGCACGGACCAAATTGCTACGCTGCGCATACAGTCCTTACGGTGGAATGCCTCCCTCTATGTCAACTTCCGCGATTACGAGAAAGCCTTTGACAGTGTGCACAGAGAGAGACTATGGAAACTGCTACGACACCATGGAGTGCCAGTGAAGCTCACCAACATCATCAGGAATTCACACGAGGGGCTCACATGCAGGGTAAGCCAAGTAAGTGAAAAATGTAGTCTTTCAATGAACGTAAAGAAAACAAAGACTATGATATTCAGTAAAATGTTGAACAGACCATCAAATTAATAGCGGCAATAACGTTGAACAAGTCGACTCATTCACCTACCTTGGTCAGCAAGTAACAGAAAACGGAAAAAAAGCAAACGTACCTTGGTTCAAACCTGCACTGAAGCAAACGTACCCAGGTTCAAACCAGCACTGAAGCAAACGTACCCAGGTTCAAACCTGCACTGAAGCAAACGTATCTTTGGCTTGGCTCAAACTTGCACAGAAGCGGAGAGAGAGAGATAGAGAGAGAGAGAGAGAGAGAGAGAGAGAGAGAGAGAGAGAGAGAGAGATAGAGAGGGAGAGAGAGAGAGAAAGAGAGAGAGAGAGAGGGAGAGAGAGAGAGAGAGAGAGGGAGAAACTTTGCTTCATCGCCAAAATTACAACAGACACCTTTAAAAAGGTCACTGCAGTTTGTACCTTTGTGTGCTTGTTTATAAGGTCAATTAAAACAGCGAATTTGTGCTAACTCTCCAGTTCTCAAATGTTTTCAGAGCAAAGCCGCGTATCCTTCAATCTAATCTCTTTTGTCTTGAGCTTATAAGTATTTGTCTCTTATTTAGATTATTGTTGTGGAAAGACAGGTTATCATATTTTAACAAGGTGCATTAAAGATTCATAATCCAAAATATATCTCAGTTATAATTAATAAAGAAGGTGAGTCCAGATGAAAAAAAAAAATAGACAAAAATAATATGTGTCATGTATTGGCAGTCCTGAATCAGCTCTACCAATGAATCGTCAATCAGAAGAAAAGGGCAGGGGAAAAAAAAATCAACATTTTACGTCTCCATTGGGCAAAACTCAGCATTACCATACTAAAATGATATTGTAATGAAAAGACAGATGGGAGACAGATACAGTCTAATATGAATGCAACAAACTCCATGGGTTGAGAAAAAGTGTTCGAGGAATACGTGAGATGCCATTTTGTCATCATTAAAATTTAGAAAGAAATATTATTGAGTGAAGTAAAGTTGAGTCGCAACTGAGAGATGTTTGCAAATGGAATGCTCTAACCAGATTAAAAACCAGAGAGGGCAGAAAGAATTATACATGGAAATGGACCGGGTAGTAAACTTTACTACATCTCAATCGTGTCAGCAACCCTAATTTTAGTGGCGACCACACTTTCTCTTTGGAAGTTTGAGATCGGCCATTGAATTATTAGTCTGACTTATAAAGAATGTGATTAGATGGGATGGAATGTCAGGAAGAAGTGGATGTTGAGTTCTGTCACGCCTTGGAAGGATGGGGAAAAGGAAGGTGGGGGTGTAATTGAAGGGCAAATTACTTTAATTACAATAATGGTGCTCAATAATGCACCAGTTCAATCTTAGGCCTCATAACACATGGACTGGGCAAGAGGCTGGAATTGGTTGAAGAGAACAAGAGAACACAATGACATTCGCAAACATTACTATGCGCCTGGTTTTATGATTTTCAAAACATGTGGCAGACTGAACTGCTAATTGATTTGGGTGGTTTGCTGGCCTTGAAGAAACAAATTAAATACGAATTTCCTGATGTATGTGAAGAAATAGAAATACAAAGAAAATAAAGGAAAAAAAGTTGGGATGACAACTTTTGTTCGCAGTTCTGTGAGTTTAACAAACACATGTCCAAAAAATGCGTATTGGATTAAAAATCCATTATTCTCAATGACATTGAATGTGTAACTCAGTAAAATTCTTTGACAGCCTTGAACTCAGAACCTAGGAATGAGTAAGAGTAAACACTAAAACGGCTAGATCTGGTAGTAGATCTACTTTCAACTGAAGTTTCATAATGAATATTTGCTACCGTTCATCACTGCTATCGTCATTTTGAAACAAACACAATACGAGACATTACCTAAATGAATAAGTTATCAACTGATCACGAAGTGTTGTCTTTTTTGGCCCTACAATTAAATAAACTAAATTAAGAAAGGGGTGAGATGATCACAGGATAGGCAAACAGGCCATCACCACCTGGCAACACGTAAACAAAATCTCGCAGACAAAGTTGTCGTAAAAAAAAGCGGGTTATTATTGGAACCGAAATCTGAATAGAGAACTTGGCCATCTGTATTTTAAGTTGATCTGTACCTGGAAGCCAAGTAGCTGATCTGAAGATTATTTTGTTAACAATATAATATCACGCACAAAGCAAATAATAACGACATACCGATCCACTGCTTTTCACAGCGGATGCAGATTTCATAATGTTCGTTTCACCTATGAACTTTGACCTGCTTTGTTTTCTTGCTTTTCTCACTGAGGCCTAATAACGAGTTGGTTTGACTGAATGTTGGAAGATGTGTTCCTGATCAAGTTTTCTCTCTCCATTTTCTGAATGTTTTATATCACAGGGTATGTTTCCACATCGTGTCCTTATACATCGGTTAAACTGTGGTCTGTAGATCTAGACTTCTATCCTTATTATATAAAAAATGTTACAGTTCCCAGCTAGATTTCTAGATCTATATATGGATCTAAATGAACAACAAAAAATATATGGGCCTCAAGTCTCAAGGAAGGATGCATCTTGCAAAGTCAAAGGCTTCAAAGCCTTGGCAGCCTACATAGATCTAGATCTACATCTGGGTATTCTTTCATGCTAGTCATTCGTGGCCTCTTTTTCTGTGGCCTTGGTCATTTCCTTCTCCACCGCATGTAGCCTACTATCTCTCCCCCCTTGGTCGCAGTTCACGCCCTCAGCCGCCCTTTTATTTTGCCTTTTAAATTTAAACGTCTTTTTAAACTAAATGCTGCAGATATCTGATCCCTGTGTCCATCCAGCCTTGGGCAGTCTCGCCTCACGCACTGGCAGGAGACGACTCTATTCAGTACTTCGGGTGGTCGACCACTGTTGATTTTCCCACCCCGGCTCATACACGGCACACGGTCTCCACTCGCATTTCTTCAGCTATTATTTCTCTAGCTCTTAGAAGGGTAGCCGATCTCTCATCCAATGGCCGGTCCTCTTCTGACTCTGCCCAGTCATCTTCTTTCTTTAATCTATCCTTTAAATGGGTCTGTCCTGCCCTTGCCTTTTCGGGTTGTTCCTCTTCTGGTTGGATTAACACCCCACATTAGCAGTGAACCGCTTCTCCTTTGATTCCACTCTCTCCTCTTTGTTTTCAATTTCTCACGACTGTCTTTTTCACCTCTTTTTTTTTCTTTATTCTTTGTTCTTTTTTTTCCACGCTATGCTATGAAGCATTTTTTATGTAGCTCCTCCTTTTTCCTAGTCCCAGTGTGTAAATATGTGTTTTATCCTTGAAGACAGGAATGTTGATACGTCAAATGGTCCCGTCTTGTGATATTCATCTCATGTGAAGCTCTCTTACTGTATGTCACTCTTGGTGTGTGTCATTTATTTTTGCATAGATCTGCTTTGTTGGTACCAGCGCCAGAACCTTGGAGCTCTTTTCTTAGTGGGCAAAATACACACACGTTTTTATTTTTTTGTTTTTCAAAATAAAGCCTATCTCGTTTCTATGAGATCTAGACCTAGCCTAATGCCTAATAAAATACAGTGATGTCCACCTAAGAACTCGCCCCTCGGTAGACACGATGATGTGTTCTTAGCTGGAGTGGGCTCTTAGACGAATTTCAAAGAAAAATTACGTATTTGCAATTGAATAAAACACAAATCAGACTGGGAGGGGCACTAACACATTTTAATGGAGCATCATGCATCACTGACCAAATGAATCTGTGATTTGCTTGCTTAAATTTGAAACACTGATCAAAATTATGCCAGAGTATCCCTGACTGGTCTGTATTACGCAAAACAATGCAAGACGCAGGCGACTCCTCTCAATCAAATCTAACTAACTAAGACCTATCTTGATTTTAATTCCTCGCTGAGACACCGCTTCTACTACGTATCAAAACAAAGAGCGATGTTCCAGCATGGTATGTGAAGTAGGCTATCTGGATAGGGGTGAGATTTGGTTGCAGGGTTACACAACGTTGAGACTATTTGGGGGGGGAGGGGATGCTGAAGTTTTTGTTTGGAAAATAGAGGGACGTAACATCAATAAAAGTGACTGGTCTAAGACGCAAGTAGGAGATGAGAGCGGATAGGCCGAACGCATCTATCATGGGGAAATAGGCCTCGGAGAACAAAACGAGGGTGTGAGGGGGCAGAGAGAACAGGGCTTTGCTTTCCACCACAGCTACGGCCTAACCCACTAACCCTAGAACAAAAGCAGGGCGGCTGACAGTGTTTCTTGCAGTTTAGGCTGCGGCTGCTTAAAAAAAAAAATCAATCGGGTAAGAAGACTGTGTTCTCAGGCAGATTTTGTAGTTGAAAGCGGAATCTTACACAGATAAATTAGAAAAAAATATGTTTCACAAGAATGACGGGTTCGTAGGTGAATTGGGTTCTTAGGCGGAGGCCACTGCGTTTTAAAAGATCTCTAGATAGATCTATAATAAGGCCCCCTACCCCTTGCTAAACCCACACGTGTGGCATTAAATTTAACTTTATAATCTTCTTAGTCTGTTACTCTATTGTATTCATTCTTTAGATTTTATTTTCCAGCGTTATAATTCATTGTTCCTGCATTTTTCAATCAATTCTTATGTCTACTCTTGTGTCCAAGATGCCGTGATTCTGTTGTCTTCTGTAACTTTTATCTAAGAATGACAACAGCACAAAATATTCTTTCATTTAAATTTTGTACATGACTTTGTATTGAAATAAGATCTACCCCATGAAGTATGCACAAGAAGCTCTGTCTTTATAATATGAATTCATAGGTAACCAACCTGAAACTTGGTAAGATAGACAGACGCTATACTAAGACAGAACAGTAAGATCAATGAGTCTAACATTAACCTGAAGTTTGAAAGTTAAATATAGTGATGACGATGTAAAGAGAGTCGTCACAGGCAAAAAAACATGTGACGACAATTAGTTTTGAAGTAAAAAATTCATATATGAGCAGTGTCCACTTGATAGATGATACTAGTAGAGACTGAAAGAAATGAAAAATTAATTGGAATAACAACATTCCAGATCTTTAATTTAACAAAAAGCCTAACATAAAACTCTAGAAATAGAATTATACAAAGAAGTCACCACTACCTCTCTCATGATCTGCTAATCTCCCCATCACTTGTTCTTCTGTATTGATTTAGTAGGGTGGTGAAACATTGGCTCGCTGCAGCTTGCGATCTTCTGTTAGCTGTTTTGGAACCCACCTTTAATTAACCAAAATTTGTTGGTACCACAAGTCCACATAGATAATTTCATACACAGTACGATTTGAAATTTCAAGAATGGAAGCAATGTTGAACTTTCAGTCCCCCATGCTCTTGAATAAAAGCAGTTTGACGTCCCGTGTCTTGAATATTGTGGGCACCCAGAGCGAGATTCACCTTTTACACTATTAGGCCTCCTTTGAACAAAGTATACACCAATGATATACCTGTCTTTTGCTCATTGCACACAGCAGCAACATTTTCATAGTTGATATCAAAGGGGTAATTTTAATTGCACTACCCATCTCACCTTTCTCTACGTTTGACCATTCTGCGTTGGGGTTAGTTATTTTTAATTTGATTATAATGATAGGATGCATTCTATAGTGATGCTGATATTTTGCTATAGAAATAATTGCTTTGAATTTTTCTTTGTACACCATTTACAGATATAAAAATGATTGATTACTTACGGTTATGGCAATTTTCACATTACTTTCCAGACAGACTTTTCATGTACTAGAGATAAAAGATAATCTGAACACTGAACTAAATGAACACTGAAATGACAAACATACTAGTCACTTACCAGTCAGTGACCAAAATCTCGTAGTCTTTCTTTATAAATACAGGAGTTGTTGCTTAGGATCTTGAACCACTTGTCAGTGACTGAGTGCTCAGTTAAGTTCTGAGCACATGCACTTGAGAAGAACGCGCCAATTGCTCTCTCTCTCTCTCTCTCTCTCTCTCTCTCTCTCTTTTTTTTTTTTTTATTTGACCTTATTATTATATTGTGTGATGCTTTTAACACACACATGTTATATGAAAAGCACCAGCATTTGTTCTTTATAGACGACACTCTGAATTCATTGGAGGAGACAATATAAACTAAATTTGTGCATTTGTGGGGAAGGAGAGGGAGTGCATGTATCACAAGTTTGGGTTTTCATGTGTGCGTGCTTGCAAAAAAAGTGTGCATACATTGCAGGATAGTTTTTAAGGGGTTATATTTGCTGTGTATATTTCAAATAGCCGAGGTAATCCTCTAGTCTTTCCATATTACCTATGTTATTATAATAATAATAATATATGTACAAAACATCTGATATTACTGTCATATTATATGTATTCCCAAAGTGACAACACAAGAGGAAATCATAAATGCTTGTCATTAAATGATGACTTGTTAAAAAAAATTGAAAAACAAAACAGATGAAATTAACAGTGTAAAAATTTAATTTTAGTGTTGCACAATTGCCAATGGCTAGAATGTTGCAGTTGTGTCCTTTGGAAAAATGGCTAGAATGTTGCAGTTGTGTCCTTTGGAAAGATACTTTCAATCATTTATCCTCTCCCCACCCAGGTGCAATTTGGGTAGCAGTATTCTGCTGGGAAAGTAAATGTATGAGAGACATGTATGTGTCCTCTCCAGGAGCTTTCACACTACTAATATCAGGATAAGCTCGGACTAAATGAGCCTCTATTTATTTTACTTTAATGAAGGACACAAGTCAGGATACAAGGAGAAATGGAAATAAGAAAAATTGGTTTGTGTATATAGGAGCTTAAAACCAGAGTTGTAGGAAACTTACAAGATAGACAACGTCGGGAAAGACTTTTTGAAAGAGTGCATTGAATTATATGCAGTTATAAAAATGTAATCAGGAAAAAAGTAAAACCTTGATGATTTATTATTTTTTTCGAACAGTAAAGTAGGCCTGCATATTTTTTCTGTTAATTGTAATTTTTTTTTCAAATTTCATTTATGGATATTTTGTAATTGAAAAACTATTCCTGTTTCTGCCTTTCAACACTGCAGTGGAAACATAAAATACGTTTTCCGTGTTGAAAAAGTATTTATGTATTATTCAAAACTTTCTTCTGTTTTGGGGAAGTCTTTATATCTCAAATATTTACTCCTCAGATTAGAAACCCGTTCTGCCAAAAATGCATGATGTAGCAGAACTTGATGGATGCTCATACAGTTCCGTTTAATGTGTCTTTACCACTGCTTGGTGTTGGTGCATTCACTCTCCTTCTCAGCTTCTGCTTCTGTTGTTATTTGTGGAGGTAAGCAGATGTGGGTGAAATCACAATTTCCAGGCTTGATATTGGTCACTTTTAGGGATTTAATTTGACAACCGTTTTTAATCAAGAAAATTCAAACCGTCAATTTGTGAAGAAGTGTGCAAAGTAATTTTTGTTGCATTTTGACTGACTACAAATCAGCATCTGCAGTGGAACTCTCAAGGAGCCAGAAAACAGGGAAGGCCAAGGAAACATGGAGAAGATGTGTGGAGAGACAAAGAAAGAACAGGACAAACATGGTCAGAACTGGCAAAGTTATCCCGGCATAGAATAAAGTGGAAATCCCTTGCGTGTGGCGTATGCCCTGATTAAGGTTGAGGGCCAATGATGATGAAATTAGTGTGAACTCTCAGTTGGCTCTGACCCCTTTTTATATAAAATTGCTTCCTGTTATGCAACATGAAATACAAGTCAGCTGATTGCAAAGTGGATCATGGCAGTGATAAGAATGGTTATTATATAAGATGGACAAGTCCAGATACTGGTGCATGGTAACAGACAGAAGCTGAATTAGTTTTGTACTTTACAGACTTAACTTTTATCACACACACGTGACATGCACATACACACAAATCCATTACACAATATAGCACTTGCTTTTATTGTTCTATTTAAAGACAATTAAATGCACTTATTTTTAAATTATTGGAAACAATTTCAGTTAAAACTGAAATGCATTTTCTATTTTCTTTTTCCCCCACAGATTAAAAAGAAATGCACTGAGAGAGGAAAGGGGTTTTACCATAGTAAGTGTACTTAACTTCTCTTTTTTAAATAAAGGCTGAATTCTCTTACTTAAGTAGCCTACATTTACTGATCATAAAGAAAAGGAAAAAAAAAAAAGAAGTTCCCCTTATTTTTTTAGAAAAGTGGGACATAAAGTAGGTCAGTGGAGAATATTGTTTTGATGCTTGATAAGTTTCAGAGTAGATTTTTTTTCTTGCTATTTAACTATAAGTTATCACAGTTTTTGAACAACACAGCTTTACGTTATTTTACAGTGGCATTTATATATTTTCAGTCCATTTAGTCGTGATGAATACTCTGAGTTGATGCAATATGATCTACCAAAATAAAATACAGTGTAGGGGCAACTCAGAAAAAAAAAAAAAAAAAAAAAGCTGGGATGAAAATAACAAACAGTGAGTGCAATCTGAGGAAACTCACTGATTCTGCCACACAACGTTACTTAGAAACCTGGTTTAGTTTTCAAGTCAATCCTTGCTCATTGTGGCACAGAAGAGAAAAATGTGCATTCGGGCTGAAGAAAGCAACTTTGACCTGCTGGGACCAGGTGTTCTTAACCCTAGTACTGCCCAACTACACAAATTTAAATGCGTGGAAAAAAAAGAAAAAAGCAAAATGAAAAAAAATATTGAAATCTCCAGGTTTTTTTTGTATAAATATATCACAAAAGGGGAATAAAAAAACCCCTATTATTTGGTGCGATTGTCCCACGTCCATGTGTATACGTTTGAATAGTCTTCCCTGGCACTCTGGCACATTCCATTGGGCTGTACTAGGGTTAATGTGGAACCCAGCCAAACAAGTTATCAAGGGAGGTTCTCAGAATAATAAGACTGTTAAGACCATTGTTTAGTGTAAAGGTTAATCCAGGTTTGAGAACACAGTACTAGCATGTAAACTAGTGCTGTCGATTTTTATTTATCACAATACAAGCAAATGCTCTTTTATAAAATTGCAGAAAAAATATGCAGCAAAATGGAAAGCCTGTCAAAATGATGTGAGTATCAACAATGTATTTTCAGTGCAATCATTTATAGTTAGGTATCTGTTATTTTACACAGCGTGTAATGTATGCTAGCAGAAACTTGAAAATTCTGTCGACCTATCACTTTTGGAATGAACATTGGTAACTTTAAGTCAAAACTGAAGGTTAGAATGGTAAAACAAACTTAGAGAAGAAATATTGAATAATTTGACAAAACATTATATTACATTGTACTTTCTTCCCACCTTCCTTTTCCACTACTCATGAGATTCATTCTTCTTTTTTTTTTATAACTTTTTTTTTCCAGACATGCCCAGTGTGCCTTGACGAGTTCAAGAGAGGGGAAAAGATAGCCATGTGTCCGTGCAAACACAACTTTCACTCAAAGTATGTTTCAGTCTCTACTTCATATTTTTTTTAAATTATTGATCATCAGCTAATGATGGCAGGGAAATAATGACTCATTATAAGAATTACTTCAACTGAAGTTTTTCATTCTCTATTGTTATCGTTGTGATGTCTTTGGCTGTACAAGCTGATTGGGAACAGTTACGGGTTCAAATCCTGACAAGTTTAGTGTGATAAGGAAGACACTAATTGATGTTTCCTCTCCGTACTTAATTGTTAATTATATTCTGCAGAGAAAGAAAACTGCAATAAACCTGCAAAACCTGTTTGTCTTCACGCCATATGATGAACTGCTGCTTTATGTTCATATTTAATCTTTTGTAAACATTCACTTGATAACACAAAATAACTGTGATCAGCAATTTGCGAAAAGGGCAAAACAGTAGAAAAACCCAATTTTCTTTCAAAGCAAAAGGTGAGTTTAAGATTTAGTCAGATAAGGGTATTTCTTTCCGAAAGTTAATGATCTAGATTGACACCTACCTGGTTGATATTTGGAAGTGTAGAAATAATGTCATCTGAAAATATTAAAGGAAAATATCTGATGTTGTCAAAAAGAAGAAGAAGAGGAGAAGGAGCAAATAATAGTGGTAATTTTGATGCGGTCATTAATGCGAGAGCCTATAATATAATATAAAAATGAAATGAACGGGTAGTTGAACAACTCCTTGTAGGCCCCCTATAGCTCTAGTTGCAGTGGGTAAAACTTTACCTTTTTTTTTTTTGAATAAATAATGAACAGGTGTTTACTTCAATGGCTGGAGCACCGCAACAACTGCCCTTTGTGTAAAGCAGCTGTGCGCAACTCTGCAGGAGAAACAACTGGATTGATTCGTCCAACTGCTTCTTCATCAGTGTAGTTCTACTTTCACAGTGACTCAAAGTTGGTGAAGAATGCGTCGCACACCTCGTCCAACTGCTTCTTCATCAGTGTAGTTCTACTTTCACAGTGACTCAAAGTTGGTGAAGAATGCGTCGAAAAAAAATTGTCTTCAAGAGCTAATGTTACATTTATGTTATCTCAGGTTGTGACAACTATGTAAATATAATATTATGTAATATTTAATTCTTATAGTTAATGTAAAAGATAGTAGCGCAATTGCCGAATGGCTAGAGCGTTGGAATCCTAATCCAAGGGTCCAGGGTTCAAATTCGGGAGTTGACCGTATCCTTGGGAAAGATACCTTACTTTGAAAACTAAAAAAATATTGTAAGCTTGAAATTTATCAAGTAAGAAGAAAGACATATTTTGTCATGGATTGGACAAAAACTCTTTTTGATAAGCATACATGCAAAACTTTCTGTCTTTCTTTTTCCCACAAAACGGAATTTAATGAATTGATTTACTTTTAATTTAGACCATCAACCATTTTAACTTTAAGTCTAGTTTTTACTGATTGTAGACCTTGTAGTTTAAAAATCACAAGAGCATTTTTGCTTGAAAGGCTATTGATCAAACCTGTATCAAAAAAATAATAGGTTATTTTAAATGTTGAGAATTCCATTTGAACAAATTTTTAAGACCCAAAAGTCGTCAAAATCATGTGAATAAGCCTGTAAAACTCTACTCAAAGTTGAACATTCTTATGTGCATATTTTGCTCAGTTCTTATTGTTTGGATAAAAAGCAGTTTCTATTAAATTGTAGTTAGGACAAAGTCATCATAAGAAAGAAGGGGCCATGTACAAGTTGAAATCAAGCAAATTAAAACAACAACAATGCAAGTCCACAAAATAAATGAAAAATGATAAGAACAGCTAATTCTGAAATCATGGACCATATTGAAAGGAAACCGAGGAAAAAGTTGAATTTTTTTTTAAAACCAAAGACTTTATTATAATTATCTGGAGGTATACCATAGCTGTAAAAATATGTATAAATCTATGTGGTTGGGACATTGCAAAATTTTGCAGCAAAATTTAAAATTAGCATCTGGATCTTAAATTTGTTATGAGCTCCCTTACCCCCCAAGATATATATATATTTTAATCTTGCATAAAAACTATGTGATATTTATGACAAAATCGAAATTTTGCCATGATCATGCATTATTGTTATTATTATAATTATATTTTTTCTTCTTCTTCTTCTTCTTCTTCTTCTTCTTCTTCTTCTTCTTCTTCTTCTTCTTCTTCTTCTTCTTC
>JBDFRD010102271.1:0-11755 GCA_039654405.1 Bullina lineata
CAGAGCATAGAGAAGCAAATAGCTGCTATCTCTGTGAGTCCTGATGAAGAAGAGGTCAGTACTTCAAAGTACCCTACACGAAGAAGTTTTTCTAACATGTGGACGCTTACGATGCTACTTTAAGTGTAACAAAACTAACTTTCTTCATGCGTGTCATGAGATTTATGTTTTATACTTTTTCTTCGTATTTGTACAATGACTTTCTCGTCTCATGTCCATTTGGTTTATTCATAAGTTAACAAAAACAAAAGAACGTAGAGGAAGAGGGAAATGAGAATTAGTGGACGGAGAGAAATTGTTAATGCATGAACACAGAATCACACCTAGGTTGAGCTCACAGTCATCATATAAAACTTTAAACCTTGAAACAAGGCATGTTTAGTTTGGTTCACCTTTCCTAATTAAATCAGTGTGCATGTGGATCCACATCCACAATAGAGTCAATATTTGCGTTCGTTCACAGCTCCAAAATTTCTGAAGTCAAAGTGGAGAAAATTATGAAGGAAATGTAGTAAAATGTTTAAAAGGCAGTCAAGAGGTTTTAAAAACATTTTGAGAGTACACGACCACTGTTGTTTTAAATCTCTTGTCTGCCTTTTAAATCTTCGAATCAAAGGCTCAGAAAGATTGGAAGTTTATTTCTCTTTAAATTGTAAAGGCAATACTAACTTTATTTCAGGAACAAGAAGTTCAGCCACCTCTTCCATCCCAACCACCACCGGATGTCCCAGACGGAGCTGTGACTTCTCTGGAAGAACATTCTGTGGAACTCAAGGAGGTAGTGGACTTTCAAACTCTAGGCTTCATATAAGGCTTCTCTAGGCTTTGAATAATTCTTGAGAAATAGTGTAACACTCACGAATGCTTTGCTGATGCCAGTTGTAACTACGTCTGTTAAGTGAGAGGAGCTTATGTGAACAACTTACTCCTTGTCATTCATTTTGAGACATAACTTCACTGTCTTTCAATCACAGGTTTGGAAATGTTGTTTTGACTATGATTATTATTCCTTGTAGCCTCCTTATCATATTCAGCAGTACCTTTTAAATAAGGAGCAAATAACTACACGAATAATGACGTTGTGTGATTGGGGTCCTTGTTTGAAATCTGTCTCTGTCTTACTTCAGCCGGGCAAGTCCCTGGACCTGTCTCACCATGAGCATGAGGTGGAACAGTTGAAGAAGGAGAAGGAGGAGGCTCTGGCTGAGGAAATGAGGAACACCAAAGCAGGTAGCTCATCATTGCTGTGTCTATCACAGGGTGACCTGGTGGTAGGGCAGTATTGCTGTGCCTATCACATGGTGATAAGGTGGTAGGGCAATATTGCCGTGTCTATCACATGGTGATAAGGTGGCAGGACAATATTGCTGTGTCTATCACAGGGTGGTAAGGTAGCAGGACAATATTGCTGTCTATCACATGGTGATAAGGTGGTAGGGCAGTATTGCTGTGTCTATCACAGGGTGATAAGGTGGTAGGGCAGTATTGCTGTGTCTATCAAAAGGTAAGGTTGTAGGGCAGTATTGCTGTGTCTGTCACAGGGGATAATGTGGTAGGGCAGTATTGCTGTGTCTGTCACAGGGGATAATGTGGTAGGGCAGTATTGCTGTGTCTATCACAGTGTGCTAAGGTGGTAGGGCAGTATTGCTGTGTCTGTCATAGGGGATAAGGTGGTAGGGCAGTATTGCTGTGTCTATCACAGGGTGGTAAGGGCAGTATTATTTTCTTGATACTTGTGTTGGGTGCAACTGAAAAAGCAGCGTTAATGGTGTTCTGAAAAATACAGCCCCTCCTATGATAGTTTGTCACATTCACAGATATCATACATGCTTAAGATATCAGGTTAGTTAAACCCTTGTCACACCATCTGCAGCTCTTGATGCCATGAGGAAAGCTTATGAAGAGGAACTCGGCCAGGAGAAAGCCAAGTACAAGGAGGCCTTGGTGACAATGTACACAGAGGAGTATGTCAATGAAATCAGGCTGAGGCATCAGTAAGTGTATGATTTCATTGTAGAATAGTTCATGTTCAAGCTGGACTCTAGTGAAGTTTCATTTCTGCTACTCTTGGGGAACATTGTGGAAATCTGCCTTTCATTCTAAAGCAATATAAATTTAAAGGTAGAGCAGAAGGACGGTGAGGAAAGTTTTTATTTTCTGAGTTATTGTTAAATCATTTTCTAATATTTTAAGTCATCTTGATTCACATACAGCCATTTTAGAGCAAGCGTGCAGTGCAGGGAGTGTGATGGATTGTTTAACTGGTGTGATTGAAAGGTATCTTCCTACTTGTACTGCTATTGTATTTCATTAATTCATGCTTTACTTTATTTTAAATGAGAATTCTGTGAAGTTCTCCTTACTTGATGTGGTACAAATGGATTATCCTGTCCTTCATGACTGCAGGGAAGAGGAGGAGCACATGCGTGAAGAGCTGCAGAAGTTGAACCTTCACTATTCAGGCAAGTGTGAGGATTACAAGTTGCTGGAGATGAAGCTAAAGCAAACCAAACAGGACTTTGAGAGCCACATCAGCCAGCTCATCAGCAGGTGTGTAGATATGTGCTTATGAAAAGTGTGTACTTGTGTACCCAATAGTAAGTTTATAAGTTTGCTGATGCATCTGTAAGGTTGCATGGAGTCCAGTTATATTTTATTAAAATCTTACTGTTATGAAGAATGGAAAACTGTCAAGCATGTTTTAGACGTTTTGAATTTAGAAGCTAGTTTGACAATTTTCTGTTGGGGTTGGTTCATAGATATTATATGAACCTAACTGTATTCACTGACACATATGATCTACGTAAGTAGATTGTAGATGTATATTGTAACTGTTATTTTTGCAGCTTTTAATTATTTCTGATAGGTTTCCATGAAATAATCACTGCACAAAAATATACAACAGCAAACATCATTGAAATGTAGAACAAATGCTGCAGTTTCAATCCGTACCATTTAATAAAGGTGCAATGCATAGCCCGATGATCACAAACTGCTTGAAGAGCAAAACAGATGCTTGTATATATGGATCAAATCTCAGTTTCCTTGCACATAATTTATGTTTATGTGGATGGAAAAGAAATACACTGATCTTGAATAGTGTTGCTTGAGGAATTTCCAGCTGAGGAGCTTATGATCTCTGGTTAGCTTCATAAAAAAAAATTGGCAAAAACTAGAAAAGGGGCAATCTAGTTGTACACTCCCTGTCAGCCTATTTCTTTAGGTTTCCTGTAAATTGTTCAGTTTCCCTCACATTCAAAACTCAAAATTCCTTTTCAGTTTCATATTGGATTGGGCTTCAGATAGATTCTTGATCAACTTGATGGTATATTGATTTCAGTAACAATGAATAACTGATAATGTGTTTCCATTCCAGTAATGACCACCTGGAAGAAATGTTGAACCAAGAGATGGACAAATTGAAAGACTTCATCAAGAACAGACCATCCAATCTGACCACTGGATCAGCCACAGTGGAAGAGGAGCTCTACGATGCCAAGGTCAGGAGAAAGTGCTTGTAACAGAGCTCTGGTTGTGTTGAGGCAATGCTTTTTCCTCATATTGAAGGCTGGAACTCTTGGATATATATAAAAAAAATGTTTTTCTATTATGATGTAAATTAATTTATTGTTGGGTGTCCATTAAAAAGTCAGAGCTTGAAGCACAAGGTGTGTGAAGTGGACGGTGTTTTTCTCTATGGCTTTAAGACTGCTAGACGTGAATTAGATGTCACAAAAAGAGGAAAACAAGCTTGATTTCCTTTTTTTTAAAACCCTCTCCTTTGAAATGTCTTTCAGTTAAAAGCAAAGCTTTGCCTTTTACTGTTTAGTCTTGCCGTTGAAAGTATTTCTTTATTTTTTAACTCTTAAAGGCTTTTAATATCTTTTCATTTAAATGTTTCCTGCTGTAATCCTGTGTGCAGATCATGGTGAGGGTTCAAGATGCCGAACTGAAGAAACTGAGGTCACAAGTGAAGAACCTGGAAAACAGCCTGCATAGAACCACAGAGGTTGGTCCTAGCTACATTTGTATAAACACTTGTACGTTGTCTTAGTAATTGTTGCACTACATGATGCTTCTTCTGTAGATAGCCATAGATATTTGCCTGTTACAGTCATTTTTTCAAGAGGACTTGTAAACAAGGAAACAGGAATTCCAAGAAGATGGTGGCTGAAAGGAATGTAAACAACAGTCTCTGTTTGAATGCATTTCTTTTAAATGATTTTCGAACAAAACATGGCTTTTTGGGTTTCACATATAAAAACGTTCTTTGTAAAGATAAACAAGTATAAAATGTTTTATTACTGTTTTTATTATCAAAAACGAAGTGCAGAAACAAGCATTTGTCTGACGTACCATATGGTACAATTTCTTTACTGCTGAACTGGTGGGGGTTAATTATTGTTACACCTGATGGAAATAGAGAGTATTTTTTATGGAAGCTATTATTGTTATTTTGTCTGTTAATTTGCTAATAAAACGCACCTAAAAGTTTGCATATCAGAATAAGTATATTCATTACTATTGTCCAGATTAAGTAAAGGTAATTGATGATGTACGACATTTTTTTTCAAATTGCAGACAACCTCTAAAATTATCAGCATCATTCCAAGTTTGATTGGCTTCAATTATAAGGGATAAAGTACGAGAGGTTCATAAATAACTGAAATAACATGATGAATGAGTTTATATAATATATGAGTATTGTATATGAGTTTTTGTATAATACTTTTTCAACGATTTATCCCAATAATGCCTTGCTCAGAATGGTTGTTCAATCTTGTGAAGGCTGTTAATCAGTTTTTGTTGTGGAAGGTATTATGAATCAAAGCATCTGCATTGTTTCCTTGTGTTCCAGGAGCAGCGACAGACTATGACTCAGTACATGCAGGCCTTGAAGACGGCCGGGGAGAACAAGAAGCAGAGCACGGCTGAGATCGCCCAGCTGACAGAGAAACTCAACAAAGTCTTGGGCAGCCAGGGGCTCAAGGCAAACATTAGGAGAAGTAAGTTTTTCCATGTGCAAAGGCTCAGAGTGAGACACTTTATGATTGCTATTTTAAAGGAGAGTAATTATTACATTGTCTGATTGTTGACAGCGGAAAAAATGGGTTTTAGAGACAGAGCCTAGCAGTTAGTGTTTCAGTATCTTCTTTAATTCCATAATATTTTACCATTGCTCGTCAATGTTCACGTTAAAGACTGAATTTTTTTTTATTTTTTTTTTTTATACTGATTTTTAAAAGCTTGTTTTAAATATTATATTCTTTGTAAAAGAAACATATTTTGTATTTTATATCCTGTGTCCTGTGAAACTGAAGTGTTTTTTTTTGTAGACTAGATTTGACTCAAGCATGTCATTGAATATTATTAATTGTTGATGGAATACATTTCTACTCGTACATGACTTCTTACTGCATTAGTCAAGAATTTCTGCTGGTACTTAAACAATGTTCTCTCTCTCAACCTCAGAGCTAGGCAAAGAAGGTCAGGGAATCAAGGGTAAACGTGGCCCATTAGATTTTTAGAATCCAGAATGTGTGTGAACAGCTTTGCAAGGTCAACAGAGAAATAAAATGAATGCAGAGTTTTAATTAACCTAATGCCTACTTGCACCATACTCATCAAAAACTGATCAGCCTGAACGCGAAGAACCTCATTCATTTAGTTCTTAAGTTGGTCTTATTCGTTTTGTTTTATTGATTTTTTTTCTTTTTTTTTCCTCCTTTTTTTGATCTTTTTCTGAATTTTTTGTTTTGATCACTCCCTCTCCTAGAGTGGGATTCTGCTGCCAGTCTCAAGGGTGATTATCTCTTTCCCTTGGTCTCTCTTTTGACATTTTCCTTTTCAAACCCAAACATTCCCAATTGCTACCAGGGTGGCCTGCCATCTAACATACAGGGAAGAAAGGAGGGAGGGGGGTGGGGGAAGAGAAAAGGAAGCATATGTGAAGGATTCTTGATTTATTTGTGGACGGATCTTGTCTCCTCTTTGTGAAAAGAAAACATTGTAAAACAAGTAAAGTATAACAGGATTGAAGACAGCAAAGATGAAAATGCTGGCTCAGAAATACCTTTCAAGCATTTCCATGTTTGGAGGTCTAAAAGGTAGTTCATTTCCAAGTTATCACAGAAGGAGAAAGGGGAGGTGGGAGGGTGAAACACATACAGGTAGTAAAGGGGAGGTGGGAGGGTGAAACACATACAGGCATTACAGGGGAGGTGGGAGGGTGAAACACATATAAGAAGTAAGGGGAGGTGGGAGGGTGAAACACATATAGGTAGTAAAGGGGAGGTGGGAGGGTCAAACACATACAAGCATTACAGGGGAGGTGGGAGGGTGAATTTTCCCCAGTGCATTATTTTCTGGTCACACATTGAACTCCAGCCTGTGAAGTGAAGTTTGCCTACGCATGCAGTCACTCACAAACCACATCACTTCTTGCCTTATCCTCATCTCCATGGTCACATGGTCAAACCCCATTGGTTTGTCGGTGCTTGCTTGCATCAGTCTTACCTTGCTCCCTCACCTCTACACTTCCCCCACTTGCAACTTTGAACCCTGCTTTGTTATTGAACAGCAAGTCTTATTAACAGGCAAATAGCAAATGTTTCACCTGAACGCTGATGGAATGGATATTTTTGTATAATGTAAATGTTTATTCATCATGTGTTTTTTTTTGTTTTGTTTATTTTTTTTTCAAATAAATTTGTCATGCAGTTTTTGATAATTGTGGAATCAATTCTCTTTTTTTTTCTTTTCTGTTTGTTTAGTAGACATGAACATAAACCAATTAGACACATTCTTTTGAACAGGTTCTTCATGAAAGAAGTGTTAAGATTCCACACTATGTTTAAAATGTGTTTTGAAAAAGAATCAATATAATATAAACAAAGTTAAATTAGTTGGGTGTTGTAAGTAAAGCATCAATTTTAATTCTTCATGGCAAGATTGAAAGCACGCCCCTGTTTCCCTCCAGGAATTAATATGTGGAAGTGAGCGACTGCTCTAGCAGTGTAAGGTGTTTCATCTTTGGTAGGAATGTGGTTCCTCTGCGCTTACAGTCATTTTGTGCATGAACTGACAGCTTCTCGTTGTGTATTTGTTTTCTCTTCAATTTTTGTCTCCTCTTTTTGGCACTGTTTTTGACCCTTCCTTTTGTTTCTTTAGTTCTTAATATCAGGAAGTATGCTTCTCAGTTTTTTTTGTCGAGTTATTCTTTATTTTACAGTTGAGTTTTGATCTAAGACATGAGTGTGAGCATGGTTTAATTAATTAGCACAGTGGCGTTGGTAATCAAACGAGTCTTTATACAACAGTCGAAGAAGAAAGGACATGAGCTTTACAAGTGGTTGGTCCGACCACAGAATCCGTTGTGTTGATTGAATGTTAAATGTTGATGAACAAGTTTAAAAGAATCCAAACTTGTTAGGTATCTGTCAGTCCTCAATCTGTCATCTTGTACCTCTGTTTTCAAGGTTGTTTGGCCTCATTATTTTTTTTTTTTTTGAAACGTAAACATTTGTGGCTTTGGTAACTCTTCTACCATTGGTGTTCTGCACAGATTCCTTCCAGACTTTTTCTCCTGTTCTGAGAAGCCTTAGGGTCTACAAACAAACAAAATTTTGTGTAATCAAACATATGTTTCGGATTTTTTATCAGTTTGTTTAATTTCAAATAAATTTCTCCCATTGTGATTATCTTCTGATTGGTATTTGTTTTTGTTCTTTCTCACTGTTCAGTTATTCAAGTTATTCTGGTTATTTTTTGGTCTTGAAAAGAAATGTCAAAGCTATGGAAAAATTAAGTGAGTTAGAATGAAAGAAAACCACTGCGTGCCAAGTGATTCTCCCTTCATGTGAAGTTAAATTCATTTTGTTTTGAAATGAAAGAGTTGTTAGTTTTGGTTAGTTATGCATTGTTTTCAAACACTGGGATATATGTATTTAAATTATTTATTATGTATTTATTTGAGAATTAAAGGCAAGACAATGAGTAGTTTATTGGGGGAAACGATTTAAGCAACTTCAGAATAGTTTTCTTTTGTCATCCTGTGTTGTTGTTTTGTTTTCCTTTTCAAAAACTAAATGCAGCTTTTTAATAATACATTTACTAAGGGACTGGTTTCAACATTCGTTCCATTGAATTAGAATAGTGTATCCCTTTTCATACTTGTTGCACATCCCTGCTTGTTTCATCGTCAGCTGTGAAATGCCATTGCATCATCACCACACCATAATCATCATCATCATCATCATCATCATCATCATCTGCCACACCCTTTTCCCTCTCTTTTCCCCTCTCAAGCCAAAAAAAAAAACAAAAACATCTCTTTATTTTAAAACTAGTTATTAAATTTGTATATCTGTCTTTAGAGGTCCAGGGACATTTGAGGCAGTTTTAGTCCATTAAGCCACATCTGTTTGCGATTACAATGTAGTAAAAAAAAATGTATACCTACAACTATAAAATTGTACAGTAACAAATGAAAAGAATTGCCCATGTAGAGAGCTGATGAGTGCTGTGTGGCAGTTCTGACCATCAGGTCCATCTAGAACCTTCATCACATTTCATGCATTGTTTAATAATAGGCCTACCATCTGGACTTTGTTCTCATTTCATCAAGAGGTCAGACTCCTTTTATCTTCAATGTTACATTACCATCAGCAGTTCATTCTCATTTCATCTTGTAAAACTTCCCAGAGTTTTTATTCTTGTTTTGTCCTCTGTGTTACAGTGCCTTCTTGAGCTCATGCTTATACTTTCTCTGCATTGTGCTTCCAGCTCCATCCTTCCACCAAAGAGCTCGGAGCCCCAGTCCTCAGCCCTCCTCCCCCTCCCCCCGCAAGGATTCAGACCACTCCAGCAGGGACTCCCATCGTCGCAGACACATACATTCTAAAGGTGAGACTTCAATGTAGACACATACATTCTAAAGGTGAGACCAGTGTAGACACATACATTCTAAAGGTGAGACTTCAGTGTAGACACATACATTGTAAAGGTGAGACCAGTGTAGACACAAATACCTACTAAATTAGAAGGCTAAACTGTTGATAGAGGCATTGTAAAGACAAGGCCTGATTGTAGACATGTATATATGTTAGAAAGGCCGAACTGTTAGTGTGCATTTTAAAGGGGAGGTCTGAACTGTAGACACGCGTTCTAAAGATCAATCAAGTTTTGGCATATGCACTGTAATTTGATAGAGAGATATTCATTTTGTAAACATAAAGCCAAATAGTAGATACATGTTCTAAGAGTAAGAAAGGACCCTTTGTGATACTCAATGTGTCCCTCTTCTCCCTTTCCTGTTCCCACTTGACCACTGGGATTGTACACACAACCACCACCTTCTGGGTGTTGGTTTGACCCCTGACTGTTAATGCCACCTGTTGTTTGGTCAGGACTTAGTGGATAAACCCTGACTCACCTTCTCACTGTGTTAGTTTGTAACAAGTTTCTGTATTGCTCCTGTTGCATTTACCTCATTACTGACTTGTTCCATCTCCTTTGCTTGTGTCCCTTCTGTCAGATCTGAGGAGATCAAAGAGCAGTCCATCCCTGCCCTACGTGTTTGATGGAAAAGGCTCTCCAACAAAAGCATCTGCACTTGCAGGAGCAGCAACAGCGACTTCTGCAAAGGCACCCCGGAGGTCAAGGTCACCTAAAATATAATTTCAGTCATCGGAAAATTTGTACTTTTTATATATTATATATATGTATATAACCAAAGTGTACAGAGTTAGGATCATTTTGTTCCTACCAACAGACTTGAGGAAAGGAGACTTAGAATTTTAGTGATATTAAACATTCGTATTTCATTGTTGTTCCTGCGGTCATTTAGCTTGCGACATATGCAATCCAGTGTTATTATATTATTATTTATGAGCATGAATAAGAGTTGTGAAAACTACCGAAGATTTACCAGTATGTCTTAATTAACTTAACCTTTTTTTACATGGGAAAGTTGCAAACATATATAGTGAGAGACTGATACATATCATTATTGAAATTTACTAGGATAATCCTCTTTGATATCATTATTGTTTTTTTTTTCTTAAAGTTTTATTTTCATTTTATAAATTTATTTAACTTAAAAAATAATCACCTGTTCATCCCCAGAAGGCAAATGTAAACTTTCATCTCTTTGGTTGTCAATATGCTTTACATGGCTTAGGCCTGAAGAGAGAAAAAATACAAGGAAATAAATTCGGGACTCATTATCTGATAATTGATAAGGATAATGCAACAGTGAATTGATTACTACAATGAGAATGAATTTGAAGTAACAGTTCACCAAATCAAAGCTGAAAAGTATATGTATGATGTACAATGCAGTGTGTTAAACTTAATTGTACATACTGTAAATGCTCACAAAAAGTTTTCCATTGGAAATAATTGATTGGAGTTCATTGAAACAGATTAAATCAGGTCTGATTATTACTCGACAGACAGAAGAACATCCATAGAAGTGGTGTGTATTGTGATTAGGATTCTGCATCAATGGACTGGCCGGTACTTTTATAATTCATTTGGGTGGCAGACTTCTTTTTTTTTTATCGGTTGAACGTGTTGAGAATTGTTGCTTACTGCTTCAGTCCTCATGGGCAAACTGCTGAGAATAGCAGGGGATTGTTAGTAGTGCCTCTCTGACTGTTGGGGTGTTTTTCTCTCAATTAAATGAATATCTCGGCCTACAAGGCTCGTTAGAATTTGTAGCAACTGGCATAGGCCAGTCATAGCTACGGTATGTGGGTTGTGATACTTTAGAATGATTCTGAAAGTGGTGTGTTGATGAAGTATTCATCAATGTTATGTTGCTGAATACACTAAGGGTATTACGTATTCAGACTTATAACCTTAACAATAGGAAAAAATCTGTTGTCTAACCCTCAGTAATTCTCAATACCTCCAGTTCAACCCGAAAGCATTTTTGTGAAAAAAAAAAAATGTTAAAAGTATAATGTTCCAGATCGCACATGCTGTATTCCATCCCGTTAAAAAAATAATGTTCATACTACAAATTATTTTTACTTTTTTTTTTCCAAATGAAAGAACACTTTGCCAGCTGATGTCTGTGTGTGTGTATTACTGGTTATTTCAAAGCCAGAGGGAAAACACTTGTCATTCCTAAGCAATTCTAATGTATACCATTGTGTATTTATTCACCTTCTTACGTGGACTGGATCAGATTGGTTGTGCACAATTAACTCTTGTTATCTATCTGCCCTTGTCTTTTCTATTCTATTTCTTGCTTACTCTAACTCTGGTGTATCAGTTGGACTGCATTACATTCTCATGTCCTTAGGCATATCGCACACACAGTAAAAAAAAACCCACAGGGCAAGCTTAACATTGAAAATATTTATGATGGGAAAAACCAAGTACTATGAGCTAACCTCTCGCCCCCTTAAAAAAATAAACATATTTTTCAATACTCGTCATTATCACGTTTACATTGTTATTTTTTTCATATTGATTGTGTTGTAATTTGTTTCTTCCCCTTTTATTTTTCTCTTTCTCTCTCCTTTCTCTTTTTCTCTCTCCCTTCTCTTTCTCTCCCCCTTCTCTTTCCCTCTCCTTTCTCGTTCTCTCTCCCCTTCTCTTTCTCCCCCCCCCCCCCTTCTCTATCCCTCTCCCTTCTCTTTCTCTCTGTCTCTCCATTGTTTATTTTCCATCCCATCCACCCAAATGAATATTCACATTGAGCTTGTAGAACTATTGTCAGTGAGTGAAGCTGTAGCAAATATCC
>JBDFRD010102382.1:0-13322 GCA_039654405.1 Bullina lineata
TTTGGTGGATTCCTTCATGATCCAGTCAATGGCCAGGATGAAGAGGAAAGGTGAAAGAAGGCATCCCTGTCTCACTCTTGTGAAGATATCAAAGGGTTCTGATGTTTGACCTTCGTGAAAGACTGCAGTTTGTTCCTTCGTATGAGAAGTGAACTAAGTTGAAAATTTTGTCTGGGATTCCATAGTACACTTTGATCCAAACTGTCACATGATTACGAAGCATATGATTGATGAGATGGAATGTCAAGAACAAGTGGGTGGTGGGTTCTTTCACACTTTGGCCACTCGGATAAAAGTAAAAGGGGGTTAGGGAATGTTGAAGGGTATAGTGAAAGTACGATAATGCTGCACTTTCACACACAAGTGACTTTTATTATACTGCAATCACAGGCCTCACATGGAATAATATAAGCAAGTGGCTGGAATTGGTTGGGGTGTTATACAACATAGGCCCATAAATTGCCGTAAGCTACACTGTAAATCCTTCACAAACTTTACTATTTGGCTAGTTTTATGACTTTCAAAACATCTGACAGACTGAAGTGCAAAAGGATTTGAGAGTTTATCTGGCCTTGAAGAGGCGAATTAAAACCAGGGAAGTTCCCAGTGCAATTGTAATGATTGGCCGGCAGAACTGAGTTCGAGAATTCCGTGAAAAGGTTCAACGAATGTGTGGAGATAAAGACAAAGAAAATAAAGGAAAAAAGTTGGGATGACAATTTAGTTAGGGAATCCACGAGCCATGAGTTCGAAGAGTGCTTGTCCAACTGTAATTAAATTGTATACTTTCTTATTTTACTTTCTTTTATGTCATGCCCTCATGTGTTTTTCACCAATTACTAAAACTATTTGTTGTATAGATGACCGAGGGAGAAAGAGGAGAAGAATAGGAACTGCAGCAGATGGTGTTGATATTGAAGATCGCCTTGAATCACTCATCACTAGAGTTGGTGAGAAGGTACGTAGTTCAAAGCAAATTTAAAGTTTGAGGGTGCAGGACATGAACTGGTCAGAAGCCTGTATTCTGAATGTGTAGCTCTGTTTATCATGACTAATATGTCGCTGTCTCTAGAACATTTAGTTCTTGTCTTGTGTCAGTGGTTTTTTTCTTTATTCTTTCCATACTGTTCCTTTTAGATTATTCTTTTTCTGTGTTGTTTTCACATAATTAGAAACTTACTATTTAGTGTGTCTTATTATTAATATTACCCATCAAAGTGTTCAGAAATGCATTTCCTGCTTTAGGGCTACACATAGATCTAAGCAAATCCAGGTCATTTATGATCCAGTTTTTTGCTCGCAAAACAAAATGAAGTAATCTTGATGTGGCATGTTTGTTACAGTATGTTGATTTCTTGATTGAAATTAGTACTAATCTCCTTCATATTAAAATTATCCTGAGAAAAAAAAAGAATGTTTAGCTGGTCATGGAAAAATATTTGAAAGACTTACGTTGGCCTGGTTTAGTGTATGTAATTGAACCAGAACTTTCTGAACTCTGTCACTTTGTCAAACAATGTACAGGGTAGAAACATTTTTAAAAAAAAACCCAAAACGGAGCACAAAACTAGTGAATGTGGTAATGCACCAAATAAACAATTATTGTTGTGTTTTTAAAAATTTTCCACTCTGACTTTTTTGCTTGGAACCACCTGAACCTTTCATTGAGCAGCAATGTACATGGTAATATTTTCATCTTGTTGCCTGTGCTTCATTTGTGTTACTTTACCAACACTTTTGATACTGCAATGAAAAGTTGTATGGCTGTAACTCCTGTCAAGAACTTAAAAATGAAATTTGGAAAATGTTCCTATCCATATGTTATGCTTGATCCATTTGGGCATTTGATTTGAAATTCTATTAGTTTGTTTGAACTTATTAATTTTTCTTATCACAGAGTACTTCATCACTTGAAAGCAACTTAGAGGGATTGGCTAGTGTCTTGGAAGCTGATTTACCCAACTACAAGCACAAGATTATGAAAATTTTATGCGAGTGGTAAGCTCTGATTTAGATTTCTCTATTTTCTCTTTCATTACCCCTTCATTATCCTTCTTTTCATTTGAAAAGTGTCTCCTTTATTATTACATGTATTATTATTTATCAAGAAATATTTCTTCATATTTTCTTTTTGATATATTTGTAATGATAATCATAATGGCAAATTCCACAGAAATGAGCCATATAACATAATAACAAGAATTGAAATGCGATTTGTGATGCAATAAATTTTTGTCTTGCTACAAAACATGTTTTGTTAATAAAGAACCTTAAGAACCTTAAAAATGTGTTTCTGAGTTTTTGTTGTGCATCTACTTCATGCTATTTACTATTGTAAAGTGGGGTCAGAAAAACAAAAATTACTGCAAAAAAAAAGTAAAGCTAAGTTTTGCTTGGTAAAGTGTGAAGTACATGTATAAGCATTTGAACCCACACTGAAAGATTTCAGTCACAATTTGGTACTCGTCAATGCCCAAATGGCTTGAGATTTGTTTTCAGGTCTATATTTAGAATGTGTAAGGGAGATAGCGTCTGATTTGGAAGTCAAGGCCGAAGAAAATAAAGAAAATATTACCAAAACATAAAATCATAAAACCTTGATATTCAAGCATCTCTGAATAAGAAAAAATGGAAACGCATGAGACTTCCACCAATCAATCGTCTGAACATCGAAGGAGCAATGAGCACTCTCGATTCAGGTTAGTGAATAGTACGTTTTATATCACTTGCTATTAGTTTGTAAATTGGTGAAAAGTGGTGTTGATTTTTCAAAAGTATGTGTAATGCAGATGACTTAGGGTCTAAATCTACACTTAAGTCCAATAAACTTCACTTCTTATCGATAGAAGAAGGTTTTCACGCCTGACGAAGTTGTAAATGAATTATGTATTGTAAACCCTCCTTTTATTTTATTTTTTTCTTGTAAATCTTTGACAAGCAAAATTGTCTTTGGGGCTTATAAAGTGAAAAGTAAACATTTCTCCCAAAGTTGTTCCGTATTATCGATGCAGCGTCTTCGGGTAGCTTGTCGTTGTCACTTCGTTGGCCTTGCAAAACATGCAGCATTATGCATTTTCCAAAGTTGTTGAATTGAAGTTACTTTATTGCTTGAACGATTCGTTTCCAGCTGAAATTTATACTTGCCCCATACCTACCTGTCGGAACTGTTGTTAGTCTAGATAGTGTTGTTTGGGACGCAAATATTTCAGAAAAAAAATATTGACGAAGTTTAAAAAATGACATGGTTGTTTCTTTATTTTTATTGTTTTATTTCAGTAAAAATAGACGGTCAGAAAAAAGATTGTGAAATGTATTTTAACTCTGAGAACAAAGAAGGAGTAAAATTTGATACTCAGCTATCTTAAATGCTTGATTTTAATTAGCCCACTTAAACCGTTTATAATTCCATTTTTTCAAACATTATACTTTGCCTGCCCTTTCAGTACATCTTTAGATGAAGTATTTTTAAAAGAGGTACAGAGGGACGTGGAGGATACAGAGCCAAGAGAACCATTGTTAAAGCAAGCTTCAGACTTTGTAATGTTTTTTGGCCAGAACATCAACAATCTAAGGTATGCAGACGACACTGTACTACTACTAATTGCTGACAGTGAGAAGAAGCTGCAAACAATTCTCAATACAGTGACAAAAGAAAGTGAGAAAAAGGGACTAGAATTGAGTGCATGGATATCAAAGAAAGGACAAATACCTCAATCCAACATCAGCTGCAAGGGAGAGAAAATCAAACAAGTACACCAATTTAAATATCTTGGGTTCACGATGTAAATGAGACAAAGAAATTAAGAAACGTATAGCTATATCAAAGGATACGTTTAATAAAATGAGCCCAATACTGAAGAACAATGACATCATATGTATGGTCTGTCCTCTTGTATGGCTGCGAATGCTAAAATATCTACAATAAGACAAAAAGGGAACTGGAGGCTACAGAAATGTGGTTCGTAAGAAGATTAATGAGAATATCCTGGACCAAAAAAGACCAACAAAGAAGTTTTACAACTTGCAGATGTGCAGTGGACACTGATGAAAAGAATAAGAAAAAAACAACTGAAATTTTTTGTCCATGTCAGCAGAAAAGAAGGACTAGAAAAACTCATACTCTGTGGAAAAACTGAAGGAAAAAGAAGCAGAGGAAGACAACGAACATCATACCTTGACAGTCTGAATAATTTCTCAGCAAGTAAACTAAAGTCCAGCAACTAGTTCATCCGGCTGGCTGATAAGTGGACTGAAAGACCATGACCGTCGATGCCTGCACCTGGCCTGACACTTCTAGCTCTATTATACAATCCTTGTAAACCTGAGAATTAATTACTGAGGAGAGTATTGGTTACCGTTAATAACATTTTGAAACCAGGATTTTCTGGCTTATACATGTACTATATACTATAGCCTTCACTGTAAGTCAGGGCATTCCTCTATTTCATCAACACCCATTTGATCTTTTCCAGTTTTTTCTATTTTGAATACAAAGAAAAACTACTCGCTAGAGCAAGTGTATAAAAGTCATTCATGAAATTATATTGGCTCTCTTATGACTCAAATGTCAATAATGCTTTAATTATAACAATTTTGTTTTCTTTTTCCTGGCACCAAAGCACTTATAAATGAAGGAACAAATAAGAGCTAATTATGGAATATGCTTCATTTCTTCACAATGGTCAGATAATAAATTATACAGTGTGTCTTCAACAAATTCATGTTATAAGATAGGTAATTATTGTAATAACACATACACACGCACGTTTTCCAAATATTTGACGATAATAATAACAAAGGAGACTACCTTTATAAAAATATTCCCTATCCTTTCTAAAGATGGTTTTTATAATAATAGCAATATTATATGATTAAGAAGGCAGAAAATGCCCTTTGTTGTGAGCAAAATTAGCACTGGCTGATTTCTAGTTGTTAACAATTTGCCCATGGCACTTAATTGGGAACTGGAAAAAAGAAGGTTCACAAACATTCACAATGATTCTATCATTTTTTTTTTAGCTTAGAGAAAGCAATGACAGGTTTAAATGATCTGACTGTAATTTATCCATGCCAACTGTTAATAATTCATACAAAAAAGACATACACTGGCAAAGTCAGAAAACTATTTAAAAATGTTGAAATATGTTTTAACATACAACGCCAGTAAAAAGATATACACTACAAAAAATGACAACAACAAAAAAAAAGAAAGGGGGAGGGAGGGGAGGAGATTGTGATGAAAGAGAAAGGAGATTGACAGGTGGTAGGAAAAATTGGTGATCAATCATGCTTCCTAAAGGAATCAAACAAGAACACAAACTTTGGTAGAAATCTGTTTACTCACAACAATGAAAAGTGGCAGTATGTTATAAGCACCATGTCATGAGCAATTACCACCTGGAATATATTAAACGTACAAAAACCAAAGATAGGGCGGAAAAACAAGAAAGTTTATACATCTAGATGAGTTTAATACATCAATCCTTACACCCAACACCAAAGTTTTTGAAAAAAAAAAGAGTAGATTTATGATTTAAATGATGTAATATATATATTTTAGTTAGCTTGTTTAAATCCTTTTTATATTTATTGTTATTTTTGCCCTTCAAAAGATTCCATCTCTAACATTTCTTAAAGTTACTCCTCCCCATTGTCACAACCTTAGTCCTTAGTAACAAGTGCAATAACAAATTCTTTCCTTACACAGCAATTGCAATGTTAGGCATAAAGTAATTGACATTTCTGCTTGAATATGACAACCTGCTAGTTGAGGATCACTTGACTAGAGGTAGAAAAATATATGAATCCTAAGATCCACTGAAGTTGGCTGCCAATTTCAGATCTCCAGAAAGTTACAGTGGAATTATAAAATAAAGATGTAATTAGTTTCAGTTACCACCTTTCAATAATTTCCATTTCTAGAGATTGCTGATATTTTCATGAAATAATTTAAATTATATTATATTATGTGTACTATGTGCATACAAAATGTTAGCATTCATTAATTTTTGCACTCACGATACTTGTAACATAAACTTGCTGTTATATGGATCCATATATTTGGCATATTTGGTTAATAGCAAACTAACTTTGAGTCTTATTTTGTTAAAAATATAAAGGGTTGCACGAAAAACCAACAAAGCTAGATAATGATACAATGATGGAGTAAATCAATTGTGCTTTTTCTTACTTCAATACTGGTAATTAATCATCAAATTTGAAATGAGTACATGTATAAATTCTAGCAATGAGTAACAGCTATCATTTTTAATTCAAATATTTATATTAGTTTTTGAAAAATAACTTTTTTAACTCAACCCCAGGAAACTTTTACATTACCATAAGTTATATTATTTGCTTCTGTAAAGCATACAAATGGAAATGATCTAGATAGAAATGGTAAAAATTGCATAAATTAAATCCAGCTTCCTTTCCACACAGTAACAACCTGATACACTCATGTCCTAGTACATGTAGTTCTATGAGATAACCAACAGAATATTTCCATATGATTTATTTTACCTGCCACACTCAGTCTTACTCCATACATGATTCATTCTGTACATTGAATCAAACAATGTGTTTTATCTTGACTCAAATTTCTTACTGATTCTCAATAATTTGTGCCACATAGCAAACAACGCACCTGAGTGTAATCAATACTGACATGACAATAAGGCTGTGAATGTGGAAAAAGCTATCACTTTCATTGCTTGAAATTCTAATGGTATGATGAAGCAATAACTTAATCCAACTAGTATCAAGACTAAAAAGTGGATAAAGGCTGCAGGGTAAGCTGAAAAATACAAAGTGGTTGCTTTTGCCAGTTATTTCCACCCCGGAAAACAGTAATATTGAGCGTTGGTTTGTCTTTTTATTTTTCAGGATAGCTTCATTTGTTTGTATTTACCTATTAGTGTCAAGATTGTCAACTTTAGACAATAAGTATTTTGGAAAACAGAAGGGACTATTAAAATTTCAGTTGTTGTAATGAAATAAAAAAAAAGCAGATAAGAATAATTAATTAAGGACACTCATCTGATTTTGCATAAATTATCTTACTTGAATTATTGTGATAAAGAAGAAACAGTTCTTTGCTTTTTTACTCTTCATCTTTGATGCATCAAGTACCATTTACTCGCTTCTACCTTCTTCTTGTGCTTCTATTCACTTAAATTTCTTCTTGAATTCAAACACTTGCTCTATTGATTCACTTACTTGTATTCCAAACCACAAAGTATACTAGAATGTAAATTCTCACGAATCTCTTTTAATACACAACCTTGCATAAACATGAATGATAAAGTATAAAAAAAACAAAACATTGACAAGACCTTTTTTTTCTAAAACACCAAAGGCAAACTTACTCAGAATAAATCTATCAGAATAATACAACCCTTTTTCCATTACTTTTTCAGAGGAAAATGTAGAGAGGGAGCGAGGAGAGAGAGAGGGAGAGTAAACAATGCAATACAGTAAAACAGGTCTTTTTTTGCTTGACATTTACCTATAATTATAAAAGGCACAAAAATGAACTAGAAGACTCTATGTAAGTCTCAGGGTGTTGACTTATTTTGGTGAATGTGATCTGAATAATCAGAATAACAACTTCAAATATCAAACTACATTAACTTGTTATCAGGCACAGGATTTTCCCACATTCATATTCTGAGACAAACTATTGTACAAATTTCTTCAAATACCTTTTTTATCACAGAGGACCTTAATACAAGGGAGGAGAGACAGTTACACAACAATGAGACTCCATGCCTATAGTATCAAAGGCAAAATAAAAGTTTACCAAAAAAAGAAAGAAAGTGATTATATACATCAGGTTATGCTCATCAGTATAAAAGTGAAAACAGATGACTAAATTTCTTTGTAAAAAAACAAGATTATCCCATTACACCTTTCCAAACAGGAATTTTTCTGAGAAAAAGACTCATCACACAATAATATTGCTTACTGTTGCCGAACATATTCACGGATTTGGGCCAGGTTCAAACGTTTTTAAAACCAGAGTAATTTGTTGGTTAGGACCTTGACAAATCAATCATGTGTACTGATCCATTGCTAGAGTCAAATTGAAGATATACTCCTGTTGATAAAAATCTAATCCAACCCTGTTAAATTAGTTTAAACTAGTAATTCAATATACATGAAATAACATATAGCCATAAAGTCTATAGTAAAATAAGTAAAGTTCCTTCACGGCCAATGAGGCCCATGGAGCTGGAGCTTATACCGGTTTCGGTAGTGTGGAGCCGAACAGATGATTTTTACTTCATCTCCTAGACAGTCTGTCGTAGATTTACTCCCCCAGCAAAATATGCTGCTACCTAATTCACCTGGGTGGGGAGAGGAAAAAGGGGGGAAAGTGTTTTTCCAAGGGAAAAAAAAGGGTCCAAACCCCCCCCCCCCCCCCCCCCTGGATTCGAACCCTGAACCCTTGGATTAGGAGGTCCAACGTTCTAACCACTCGGCCATCGCGCCACCTATATATGTCTATATCACTAATTAAAAAGAAAAAAATGTAAATGTAAAATTGAAAAATATGAAAAAAACATTTTCCAAAAATGTCCTAAATGCCACATAAAAAGAGATACTTATTGAGATCACAAGAGGGATACGAATGGCTGCTTAAACATCCCAGCATTCAATTCAGACTGGAACAGTGTCTGCACTCACTGTCATCAGAGAGGTCCCGCCCTTGTCGGTTTAAAGACCCCTCTTCATAAATCCATCTGAAAATGTTGATGAGCTGTAGCAGTCAGCCCTGCCTCTTAATTTCCAAAGTATCAACAGAAGATGGTAATCTGTGGCTTGTCATTCCAATTTAAAGTAACTTGTCAATGTCCTTCTCAAATGCCTGCAGAGTGAAAGTAAGGTAATGAAACTTCAAAGGAAGTAAATTAAAGCAGAAATTTATAAATGAAGACAATGAAAAATATCTTGGTCCACAACAATAATGAAGTACATGTAAGTTGTAACTGAAAACAGAATTGTACGGAAATGACATTTCTTGACAGGAATTACAATACAGCCCCATTTTCTAAATGCATAAAGAGTGAGCATTTTTATGGGTTAAACTGCATTCCACTGATGCCAGATGGAAAACTCTAGTTTCTTTTATTTGTAAAAATACAGAATGTCAGGGTTTTGTCAACTTACTACGTTTGAAAAAATTATCTAGCCTATCAATTAATCCTTTAAACCCAAATAAAGTCTGAGCCACTTTACAAGACTGAGATCATTCTAAGACTAAGAGAAACATATTTGTAATCACTGAACCATAACAGTTACTAAAGACACAAAAATGATAACCCTGAGTTATACTGAAAGCTATAGTTAACAAAACTGAAATTCTTATGGAATGAGAAAATGGTCTGATGAAAACCAAAAATTCTTATCATATGGACAAGAGAGATAAATATCCCATAAAACTTACAAAAGGTTCCGTATTTGGTGCGTATCTGTTTACGGGTTTGCCCTCTCTGTTCACAAGGAATTTACTAAAGTTCCACTTGATGAAGCTGTGAAACGACAAAAGAAAAAGCAGTTGAATTAAATTTTTCTTAATCGAGATATGAAACAAATTTCAGAAATGTTTATACAAGCAAACACATCTTATGAAATATAGGACAAAGATTTATATTTGTTTATTTTAAAGTTTGATTACATAGTTCTTACAAGAATCTAATGCAGGCTGAGAAATCTGTGGTGAAAAATTTTCTGAAGACTAAACAGTACAAACGAAGCTCTCTAAACTTTGGTTGCTATTTCCAAGAAGAGGATCTTTTGGTTTTTTTCTTGTCTTCGAATACAACTATCAATGAATCAAAAGTCACTGCAATAAAAATTTGAAGCTGAAGCAGGTGCTGTCATTGAATAACTTCCTTTAACCAAAATATGCTTCTTACTTCCTGTTAAGTGTTTTTCCTTTGAAATCTAATTTGTGGACAATGCTTCGTCAGCATTTCTTGGCTCATGAAGTTGGCAAATGCTGTTTTGATTCATCCAGGAAGTAAGGTTTATGACTTAGTTTTGATCAGAATGATTCTAAAAGCTCAGAGATTAGTAAATAAATATCACGTTTCCTTCTACACCATGGCAAAAGCATTGTGACTTTATCAACTAATGCTACACTATCAAGAAAATCTATTCTGAACCCAAAAGTTGCAAATTGAGACATTAATATGTCTTACAGACATAGAATCTATGACTTCCTGTTCTGTAGGTGGCCTGGTTGTACTTGAAATTAACTCGAAGCCTCTGGAAGCAAAACTGCATTTCAATATACAAAGGCTCACAACGATTGTCTTTTATATGGTTTGTTGGTTGCCCAGAGAACTCTCAACGGGTAAATGCAAGATAGGTTACTCATACGTTTGCAAACATGACATGAAGGCATGCCGTATTGACACAAACAGCTGAGAAGCCCACGCTGCAGACAGAACAGCCTGGAAAACTCTTGCATCACAAGGACTGACCTTGGCCGAAGACAAATACAAAGAATAAGAAATAGAAAAAAAACTTAGGAGAAAAGCCGGCCAGCATCAGTTCCAAGACCAATTTGACAGTGCACCAGAACTTAAATGCGTCTACTGCAGATGACACTGCAAATCCAGGATCGGCCTCTACAGCCACAGAAGATGGTGCTCCTCGCTCAACCTCATAGTCATTGAATGAAGGATGCCAACAATTCGAAAATTCGCCATTTAGAAAATCTTTCCAAAGACAATCACCATTTTTATTCATGTTTTCCCCTAATATGAAACAAATTTTGAAAAAAGCAAAATACATGTTTAAAGAATGACTACCAAGCTAATAATTCATTAGCATCAAGATAGAAAGAATATTAGTACAACAGATACAATGAACTCACTTTCCAAGTGTTCCTTTTTGTTCTTGCTTTAGGTAGTTGTAGAGAGGAATTGCTTCTTTTCCGTTCACATTGATTTTGCTGAACATGTCAAACTGGGCACCAAAGCGTTCTACTGCAAACTGCTTAATTTGTTCATTAGTACCCGGTTCCTGCAATAATAATAATAAAAAAAAATACATTAACATTGCATTCCATGGAATTTGCTGCTACATGAATATACATGTATTATATTATAAATACATCTAAAAAACATAAATAAAAAAGTTAATAGAAAATAAAAGCATAACAAACTTAAACACTTGTTCTTGGTATCCAGGATTGACATACTTTAAAGTTCATTGTTCAACCAAACACACAAAAAACATTTTTGTCCATATGTTTCTCCCAGGCTTTCACATTTTATGATACAATGTGAGTAAAAGTAGATATTTGAAATCTGCCCTGAAATTTACTGCAGATTAAACAATTCAATGATTGTTTTCTTTTTGTCTTTATTTCAGTAACTTTATTCTAAGAAGATCTTTTAAAAGACCTCAAATGGTTGGGACCTCTACAACTGAAAATGAAGATAATAAAAAAAGAAAATGTAACACCTTGTTAACGTCTAACAATTCCTGCTACAGTGACAACCAAACTATGTCAACCTATGGGCATGCACCATTTTATTAATACAGCTTGGTGTATATATTACTGTGCGTGTAAAGTATTATAAATAAGCATACCTTTATATGTAACATGTACCAGGTTGTGTGTGTAAAACTATGACATGATAAAAAAGTGCCAGGAATATGCTTACTATCTTATTGCTATTCATGCTACCAAAACTGGGATAAGCTCCGGCTCTATGGGCCTCACTGGCCTTGAAGGAACTTTACTACTTTACTTATTGCTACTCTTTAGTGTAACTTGCTTTTACCTGACTCCCAAACTGATTGCAAGGGAATGCAAGGATGGATAAGCCTTTCTCAGCCAGCTTGGCGTGCAGAGCCTGCAGCTGAGTGTAGTTTTTATTGGTCATGCCTCATTTAGACGCAACATTGACAATAAGGCACACTCTGCCTCTGAAAATTTTAAACACATTTGAAAAACATGTTATTCTGCTCAGTGACATTTAAATATAAAAAAAAACAACAGGATTGCTAAAATCACTTTTCAAAATATTGTTTGGTTGTCAAATCTTAAATATTGTAGGCCTATTCCTTGACCCTCGTTTTTATTGTACTTTAAATTGAAAATTGTAACTGCACCTTTTGGGCTTTATGAAATAGGCCTACTTAAGAAAGCAAAGAATACAATGTACAATATTTTTCAACGTATTCCTTGAAAACTCTAACACTGGACCTTTCATGAAAAGCAAAGGATGGGGTTATATGTTACATATGTATAAATAAAGAACATGAGTTCAAGGTACCTTTTTCACTAAAGAAAGTAAAAGTCACAGTGAACACTTTAGCTGGGATGACTGCACCAATATTTGTGACCCGGGACTATTGTTTATAGATGAAATCATATAATACCACTGTCAGCATAAAATGTATACAAGTTTACCATATCAGCTGTAATAATGGTTCAAAATGAATAAAGACGAGTATTGTCTAACTTTACAACCTTCAAAATTGAATAAAAACACTAAAATCAATTTTACCAACACATATCATTACCTGTATTTCTCCAGTGAAACATCATTGCCATCAATGTCAAGTGCATGAAATTCATAAATGCTTTTTGCGCTTTTCCAGTCGTCTCCGCCAGCAGCCTGTAATTAACACACATGCATCTGTATTTTCATAATAGTGATTAAAAAAAATAAACAGAAAATTAAAAAAACAACCCAGGGTAGGAGTACAGAAGCTGAAGGCCTGAAGACAAGAAAAGAGATAGCAGGGAAGAGCTTCACTAGTTGATGTTGTCCTAAGGCCCTGCGTCCACTGCAGTTTTTCGTTGCTCGCAGGCCTGACTCGTATGCAAATGAACCTATTTTGGTCAGTCACTGACTTCGTTCGCCTGGCTACGGGCTTTTCCTGCATGCACGCTTTTTGTCAGCCGTACACCAGGCTTAAAACGAGGTCAGCGTCTCTTGCTTTGGCTCAATTTTTAGAAATTGCTGGGAAATTTGAATTCGTAAATATTTTTAAGATTTAGCTCTGTATTTTATTAATTTTTGTTAAATAACCCTGTACTTCAATCAGTGATTCCATTCAGCCTTAACTTATAACCTATAAAACGTCTAGATCTAGATTTCTAGATATATCTCTAGATCATGTAGTTCTACAAACAGAAACAGAAGTAAAATAATTTGATCTAATTCTCTAAACAACTCTGAATAGAAATTAATAAGATAGATCTAGATCATGTAGATCTAACTAATGACTTATGAGTCTAATGCTCCCAAAGCCAATGATCATCACAAACTTGACCCGAAATCTGCACAAACGAC
>JBDFRD010102493.1:0-13321 GCA_039654405.1 Bullina lineata
TATCGACGCATTTCGACGCATCGGGGCTCTAGGCGGGTCACGGGAATCGACGCATTTCGACGCATCGGGAACGAAAGGGTTAAGGGGAAAAAAATATACGAAAAGGTTATTTCAAGAAAAAACAGTCCCCTTTTTGTACCATTGTGGACATTTTGGAAATAACAGATTTCAGTCTCTTAAAGATGAAATGATTTTGTCAAGTGTTAGAAATTTCCTCACTCAAGACCCTTGGTTTCAAGAATATTGTCATTTGTCAAAAATTGCAACTTTTCACACCATTACAAAAAACATACTTTTCCGTTCACAGATTAAGCTTGCATAATAAATAAAAATGTATTTATAATGGCATATAGAAGCAACAGACAAAACAGGTTTTTTTTTTTAAGATGCCTCTTCGTTTTAAAAGATCATGTCATACCATTGTCAATATTTTAGTTTCCTTTGCTTATTTTTTCCCATGTCATTTATTCTTTGGACAATGTTCTGTAAGAGATATGGCAATGCACAAAATGGCAATCAGCCAGGAGACCTGATCTTGGTGGCTGGTTTCTTGGTTGATTGTGTATGGTACTTGGGGCAATGTTCTTGTCCTTGACTCGGTTAGGGAAATCCAGGCCTACTGGCTCTAGAAAGGACTCTTGAAGAGAGTGAGGACGCAAAATTGAAATGGAAACTATCAAAAGATTTGTTACGAATAATATGCTACTTTGATTCTGTTTCTTAAATTTATGCAGTGATTTTTTGGGGTTTTTCTGTAGTTTATTGAATTGCTGGATAATGCAAAAATCAGTATCTCATTCTTTACATCAGACTTTTTATGTCCTTTCTTATAGACTGCATAAAAACAGGCCATCGTTGTAAACTTCTTGCTATGACATGCATTCAGGGTATTCATTGTGTTTTGTAGGTTGACGCAAAGTCATAGTTTTCCTTTTTGGTTTTCTTATCCCTCTCACCTCTCCATCCACAGCATTGCCTTTTGTAAACTTTCGGTTAATGGTGTTATTGTATCATGTTTCTTTTTTTATGTCATGCTGTGGATTTCCTTTTTTTTTTCTTTTAGTGGAATTACTGAATAACAAAAAAAAACGCTTGTGACTGTGTAATGTTTTTCAGCATCTCATGTGACATGGCTCACTCTCAGGTGAAATATGATGGAGGGCACTTTTAAAATAATTTAATTTCACTACCACAAAAGATAACCCTCAGCTAAGTCCTATGATGGACAATATAACATTTATGCTGAGAAATATAGACATTTGTTAATTAAGTAAGATTTCACGTCATAGATGTTGCTGTAAACCACAATTTCAATTTCTGACATCACTAGATCTACTATATCAACAGCACCTTCAGCGACATATAGGCCTTAGGCTAGAGCTAGACATGCAGGAAGTATTCTGGACAGTTTCACATACATGTACCATTTTCATTACGTGTGCACTGGCTAAAGTGATGTCTCTGTCAGTCATTTTTATGTAACAATCTGTGAAGTGCCGTGGTTGTATGGTTTGTTTGCTGGAATGGCAGTGAAGTCGTGCCGTGGTGGCTATGAATCTGGATTGTGCTGGTCACGGCATTCAGGAAAGTCATTTTACATGTTTTTGTGTTTTCCTGATTCGGGTGCAGATTTTGTACCAACATATTCTGACTGGGAAGTAAACCTTCAATGTAGACTAGTGTCCTGTCTAGGAAGTGATCTAGTTTGTCTGTTCTGCATCATACTGATTACCTCAGGCTCTCTGGGCCTTATACACCTTGCAGGAAGTTTTTTTTTTTTTTCATCTTTGATCTCTCTGTTCAGTGAGATTTGATTGGGATGTAAACTCCTACTCAGCTGGCAGCACAAGAATACAGTCATGTGTTTAAAAGAACAATCTTTAACTGAGAAATAAACATTAGAAAAAGTGAATACCTTTAACAAAAAAATAATACTTAAATATTTCTTTTTTTAGAAAATAAAAAAGTGTACAGAGTCTTTGTGAAAGATCTTAGCATTGCCAAGATTATGCTGAAACTGAGAAAGTCATGTCCGTGTGTTTTTGTTTTTTTGTTTTGAGGAATAAAAGGTGTTCCTACTTTGTAGCCAGCTTTATGCACGCATTTCAGAAAACATTTCTAGAATTGGAATAGTACGTGTTTTATTACTTAAGATAAGTTAGCAATTTATAGAGAAGAGATTATTTTAGCAGAAGTCTTTAAGTGCTGGCAATAATATTAAGTCTGACAATCATTATGAATTCATTTAATATTATCTGTTATTTGTCAGCTGTTTAGTGGAAGTACGGGAGCACAGTTTCTTAGAACGATTTGTTGTGAAGATGGAAGTACCCATGTGTGGTGGCATTATGAGATGTGGGATGCATTTCTCTCTCACAGCCCCAACCCTGCCATGAAATCTTTTGGGGCTTTGGCAGTGGAGAGCTCCAGTATCCTCAGTGTTCATTTCTGTCACAGTATTCACTCACATTAAGTTATTGGTGTACATATTTAATACTATTTCTGTACAAAAAATTACTTGCACTGTACAAAGCATTTTTGTTTCCTCTGTTGTTTATCATTTGAAATTTTAAATTTTTTTTTGTGCCAATACAAAATGAGTGTTATGAACTTAATCTCGGCGGATCATTTAATATGTGATTAAAGTTTCTGTGGATGTGTCGGATGGGCTGATTGTGTCATCTTTAGTCTGTCCGGCTAATGTGAAACAAGTTTTATCTTTTGTTTGCCAATTATTCTTTTGCTTGGGCTCATCAACAGCTGTAATTGTTATAATGTTAATCTGTTTCACTTTGAATGCAATCTGTGCATGAACTTGTGATTTATCCACGTTCATAGAATATGCATCTGTTGTTCTTATTGATTCTGAAGTGTGAGAGCACATCTTCAGTCATATGTCTGGCCAAAATAATGTTACAAAAAGTGTCGAGCCTGATTTTTATTACATATATGAGTATATTGTCATATTGATGATGTGTGTGTGTGTGTGTGTGTGTGTTTATTTTTTTTGTTTTGTTTTTTTGGTATGTGCATGTGTGTGTGTTGGAAAGGGGGCTGTTAGGATGAAACATTTTGATCTGTGAAGTCAGTAATTTTTCAAATATTGCTGTTTTTGTTCAGTTGGTGAGACAGTAATGATTATTCACAGGTTTAAAAAAAAATGTCTGCAAGTTTGCTTCAGTGTTTGGGTTTTTTTTGCCAGTTTTCGCTTCACTGTTAAGATCTGAGTGAATTCTGAGTTTGGCCAATGAATCATTATGCACTTAACAAAAGTAAAAAAAAAAATTTTCACAGATTTAAGAAAAGGAATAGTGTGCAATTAATGAAGAAATCATATGTGAAAGTAATTGTTTGTTTTTTTTATTATTATTGTTATTAATGTACATACAAATTTCAGGTGAAACCCAAATTAGTCATGAAGCTGTTAGATGCTAAAATATCTATATGTGACAGGCAAATTGATAGATCTGTGATGTAGTATTAATATATATATTATATATATACATATATGTAAACTTCATTTTTGCTCATCTTTGTAAATAGTGTTTGAAATACATTTTCTGAAGCGTTCAGTTTGGCATGAATTCAATGGATAAGATTTGAGCACACCGCTCTTGCTCCGACAGAACAAGAAAAACTTGTCTGTGTACCAGTTATTTTCTTTTTCTTTTCCGTCACCTAGCCAATAATTTTTCAGGAAGGTTTTGTTTTGTCAGTCAGTGATTAGGAGGAGGTCTCTTGCTGGTTCACATGTTTGTTTCTCTCTCTGTCATCTGTTGTATGTATCCTTTCCTTGCGTTTTCCTGGCACCCAGCGACCATTGTCTCGTCAATGTGCCTTCGTTACTGACTCACCTTGATTTATGCCATGACAAGTGAGGTTTTAATTTTTTTTTGGTTTTCTTTCTCCTCGTGATTTTTAGGTTTTTTTTCCTGGGCTTATGCGGAAAGCATATCTCTCACTCTGTAGCTTAACTCACTCACTACCGCTCTTTTTTTTTTTGGTTCCGTCCCCTCAGACCGCCATTTTTATGTTGTTTTCAAATAATTATTGTGACAAATGTGTAAAGATGAAATTTTCTGTGCTATTAGAAAAGATATATATGAAAATGCATACAGATTTGTGCTATGTTGAATCGGGTTTTTTCTATGAATTATCAAAAATGGACCAAAGTATGCGGCTGTTGTGGATCACTAAGGGCTGAGGGTAGATCTAGATCTAGTTTGAGACAAAGAGGTAGATTTTTGTTTCCCTTCTCCTTTGCCAACTTGAAACGAAGTAGACCTACAAGATATTTTAGAGCTAGGAGTGGTAAAGTCTGGGTCTGCATTGGTGTCATCATCATACATTTCTTGCTGATCAGATTCTTCAGCCTCAAATCGCTCAAATAGGTTGTCTTTACGTGCTTTGACCACGTGATTTTTGCCATTTTCAAGACGAGAGTCAGGTGATAAAAAAATTCACATTTTTATTTTTTGCTGTAGAGAGCTGAAACTTCTTGCAACATAAAGGGACATAATCACAGAATTGTATCCCCCTTAATATGTTTCCACTGTTGCTTGCCTGAAGACCATAAACAAATTTTAAGACGTTCGTGCCACCGCGACAGCACACGCACGGTAGCGAGTGAGTTAATGAGGAAAAAAAGTGACAAATTCAATAACTTGTTCCATATGTTAGTTACTGGGGGCTTCCCACTTACAACGGAATGGTTATTATGTTGAAAGCATATAGTAATTGAAGGAAAGGGATTATTTTTGTTCTGTGGATATTACAGGATAACAAAAATACTTCGAAATCAGATGGTTTTCCCTTTTTTTAACCACAAAAAAGGAAGTTATTATCAAGTAAATGTATGACAATCAATTTTTTGTTTTAAATTTACAAAAGATGAAAAGATGTTGTTAGTGCTCTCTCACGCTAAAGATTTTGTTTGGAAGTGTCAAAGATAATCACCCATACTTGAGTTTCTATGTTTTATTGCTATGAGAGCCCTGACACTTGGCATGACGTGTGTAATTTTAGTCCAAAATAAAAAAAGAAAAAATTTGTTTCTTACTTGACTTATGCCTCTGTATCCCTGGAGGAATATAGGGCCAAAGCAACACTTTTCAATCGGACTCAGTTTTGGGCATCTCTCTTCAGCTATGTCCACGACATGCCAGCAGTCTTGATTTCTGGTTTGTTTCTTAAGGAAAAGTAAACATTGAAGGAAATCCGAAATTAAAATCGTGCAAACGCAGGATGTTTCCTTGATCTTTCTTCAAAATGACTGCACAGAAGAGGAGAAGCATATTGAAGCTATTTGCCAAAACTGTTGAACAGATAACAACGTGAGATCAGCTTTGACTATGTCATACTTTTCATACTTCATGGAGTGGAGGAAATCCGGAAGAGGAGAGGCATCTTCTTTACTTATCTGGCAAAGCATTTGTGATTTGTTTCCTTGTTTTGACTTGTCTGTTTACCAGAGCATGCATTGATGCAGGTGGCTGTTTTAGTAAGGAAATTGTCTCTTCCCTTCTTTTGCCTTTATCTCCTTCTTGTTTCCCCATATCCAATATCTCCTGCCCTTACTTTATTTTGGCTTTATCTCTTGTTCTCGAGTGCGGACAGATTACTACTTAAGGCGTGGGCACGTTCAGGATACTTGTCAGCTCCAGATATGGATTAGTGGCTTAAATTTCTCATTCTGTTATGGTCAAACATGGGTGTAGTCTTTGCTAGAGTTTTCTTGTTGTCGTATTCTTGTTTTTTGTTGTTTGTGTTTTTCCCCCTTTGTATGTTGTTGTTTTTTTGTGCTTATTTGAATTGTTTCTCTCTCTCTCTTATTCAAGATGTGCTTAGAAAGATGAACTGGTCTTTTGTTGTGATACAAGTCAATGTAAATATAAAAATAAATCACAATACTAAAATTGCTGCTGGTGTCCTCTTCGTGTTTCCAAGTTTTTGTGTCAGGTGGCTGTTAATGTTGACCAGGTTGATGTGGATAAGTTTATAAAATAATTAACTCTGCTGTATTATGTAAAGGATGTGATCTTGACTGTGCTGAGGAAAAACTTTGAGTCTTTTCATTTAACGCTTGTCATAATGGTTGATAATGCGTTTAGTAAACACAAGACTTATATTGTAGAAAATCAGCAGGAAAAATCTTGTGATAAGCTAATATTTGAAATATTGGAAATGTATCTGGAAATTTGCCAGTTAATGGCATGGGAGGAAAATAGATTTGATTTAAAGGTTTTAAGTGGGATGAAATTAATTATAAAGGCTCAGATTCAGTGAAAGTTAAGGAGTGACACAGGGAAGAACATCAAACAAACATTGAATAGAAATTTAATTTTGAAAAAGAACACATCACTGCCATTCACTAACGGCATATGAAGCAATTTTATCTATTGTTCCATAAGTGGATAAGGACTGACAGGGACACATTGAGGTACAAGAAATGATGGTTAAGATGGTTATTGACATACAAGAAATGATGTTTAAGGTGGTTATCGACGTACAAGAAATGATGTTTAAGGATGTTTATTGAGTTACAAGAAATAATGATGTTTAAGATGGTATTGAGGTACAAGAAATGATGTTTAAGATGGTTATTGAGGTACAAGAAATGATGTTTAAGATGGTGAAGCCTGAGACCTAATGATTGAGCCAGCCTTCAGCAGCTCATTGTAGGCCTTCAGTCTGCTGAAACCGAACATGAACACAAGTGCTTCAGTTGAATAACTGCTTGAAACTGAACACAGCCTGGGCTTTAGTCTCATAAAGAGAAAGACAAGGAATACTATGCCAGTACAGAGACAAAGTTTTGGTTGTTCTTTACTTTATTCTTGAGATGCTTCTGGGTCAGGTAGCGATGGACTCTTTTTTCGTTGACTTTTTGTTTTTGTTTTTTTTATAAATAATGTGTAACAATTTCTCAGCATAAGCCCTGGAACAGAAAATCAGTGATTTACTTCTTGTTGGTCTGTCTTTTCATTGGCTCTATCATGTCCTTGTGGTTTATAGGATTTCTGTCCCATGTACAAAGGTTTTTCCCTACACTGGTGTGGTTCCAGGATTTGACTCTTTCTGAATATTGGTAAAAGGGATCTCCAGTAACAAACTCAGCTGTGTCTTTTAATCTTTCTTATTCTTTTCCCATCGCTCAACCAACAGGTGTTTACATATTGTTTTCTTATATTTATCCATCTCCTCTCTCCCCCTTTTTCCTTCTGAAAGAATTTACCAATCTTTTGTAACAGTAGTATTCCTCTTTTCACCATCTTCATGATTAATTATCATTAACATTCCTTCTGGACTCCAGAAATATCTAAAAAAAAAAAAAAAAGTACCCGCCCAGTCACCATTTCCCCTTCCAAACACACACCCTTAGGTCCTCATCACATCCCCTTCCAAACACACTCCCTTAGGTCCTCATCACATCCCCTTCCAAACACACTCCCTTAGGTCCTCATCACATCCCCTTCCAAACACACACCCTTAGGTCCTCATCACTCATTCTCTCACACCAACCCCTTCTATCCTCTTCGCCTTGCAGATGCTTCTCCAAGACCTATCTCCCGTGAGAGAGAGCGCCGCACCAGTACTCGCCTGCACCGAGGAATCCCCACCACCTCTGACCTACAGCGAGAGGCAACGCGTATGACCATGGGCCAGCCCCAGCAAGGCAGCATCTTGTCCGGTCTGATGCCAGGCGGCGCCACTCGCAGGGGCAGTGCCTCCAAGGAAGATATCCCCCGCTCGGGCTCGTCCAAACATGTCCGCAATAAGTGAAAATGTAGGAGAGGTGTGTGCGAGTAGGTGTGCCAGTGTATGTGTGTGAGTGTATGTGTGTGTGTGTTTCATTGAGGCACGGATGTGTTTTGTTTCGCCGTGTGCTTTAGGGATGTCAGACGAGAGTGGTTTGTGTGGATGTGTTTCTTTGTTGCTGGAGGCTGTGAGAGGCCGGTGAGACGGGCTCCAGGCTTGGACTCCTCAGATGGTTCTTAGACGGCTCTTTCCTTGTGGTGTGCAGCAAGGCACTCCAAAGCTTGGATGTAAGAGGCATGGTGTTGAGAAAAAAGAGTCGACGCTTCTAAATCCTAGCTCAATCTCACCATCTGTTTTGTTCCTTGCTGGAACCTTCTAGAATTGAATTGTGACGGTGACTTTTTGTTGTTGTTGTTGTTGTTGTTGGTCTTATTTCATTGTCTAGTTTCACTTTGGTGGGAATATATGAGATTCATCAATCATTTAACGACCCTGCTGATATTTGAAAGTGGTGTACTCCCCCGTGGTAATTTCAGTAGGCCATTGGAGTGAAGCAGGTGACTTGGTTCCCACCTTACCTTCTTTTTGTTTCTCTTTTGGTCTTATACCTTACTTAAGATGAGAGAATGATAAAAGAAAAGAAAAGCATACTGTCGTTTCATTTAAGTCGAAATGATTACCCGTGCCAAAGGTTTCTGTGAGGAAATGTCCTCAGAATTTTGTTTCCATGCTAATGTACAAGAAAAGCCATTGTGTACCCTTGAAGAACTCCCCTGTTCTCTTTGGGCTAATGTCTCAACTTTTAAATACTTCACGAATTGGAGATAGGGGTAGGGTTTTTTTTTGTATCAAATCTTTTCTTATGGACAGCTGCTATGTTTTGTACGTACCCTTGTAAATTGTTGTACCATGATTTCTCTTGTTTAGTGGTTTTTGTGCACTCATCTTTGTTCACATAAAGTTTGTAACAAATGCATTACTTTGTCTCTGCCTCTCCCTACTCTTTTCCTTTTTTTTGTTGTTGTTGTTGCTGCAAAGGTGAGAACGAGACGAAGTGTTTCTACACTTCATTGCGGAGGCAGCGATTTTAGTGTTGTCATGGAGCCAGAGATGGTTGTTGTCAGTGATCCAGTATTCAGGAATAGAGTGAAGTAATGTTCTTGAACATTTATGGAAGCAGTCACTGTGATGATGAACCAGAACAGATGATTTTTCAGATCATCTCCTAGGCAGTATGCGAATCTATCATCATTTTGTGGAGTAAATATTTAAAGTAAGACGAGAGCAAGCCCTTCTTTGTGGATTATCCTCATATGCATTGAACTTTTTCTCCAAATATTTCTCAGCCAAGGAAGAAATTCTTGGTGTCACTCTTCAATATGTGCATTTGACTTTTTGTCTATGTGGGTACTTATGATTGTTTGGATTTTATCTGTTGTGGAATAATTATGTCATCCACTTCGGCCACCCTGGTCTGGCCTGTCCTTTGGTGGTTTGCAATCTGCATTCATTGTGTCTATCATCCTGATGGGGACTTGTGTTGGGGAGAAACAGTGTGGTACGTGCACGTATGTCTTGTGGGTGGCAGCGTCAGTAAGTCAACATACAAGGTGAAACTTGTTTTTAATAGAAGAAAGATCTCTGTTTCCCTTGTTGACGTTGTTGTCAATGAACCAGGATAGAAATTTATTCACCCTGATTCTGGGACTTCCTCTGTGTAAGTGAATGATGTGGAAAAGGCCTTTCTCTTCTCCAAGTGGCACCTTAGATGTGAGAGTGAGAGTCGTATTGAAGTTACTTAGAAAAGAGCCTGTACATAAAACTTGTGTAATATTCTTCACATTTTCTATTTTTTTCCTCATCTGTCTCACTTTTCTTCTCTTTCTGTCTGACCGGTCCTGTGAACTAGATGTACCAACAAAGTATTTGTATGTTTTTTTTTAAAGAACTGGTATTTACGAGTGAAGTATTTTGTGTGAACTGTATTGACATTGGAAGGTTTTATGCTTGGTTTAGGCCATGGCTTGGAGGCAGTGAGTTGTGAGTCGCTTGAGATGTAAAACTGGAGCATGTATGTGCACAAATTGCTGCTATTATCGCATAGTGACGAATCTGCTTGGCTTACTGAAATCCCACTTATGAGTTAGAGCTTTTTAAAGGTTGGGTGTTTTTTCAGACGGTTCTAACTTTACCATTATAAATGCCATCTTTCTCATTTTTGTATTGCAAATTTTTTGTTGTTGAAAATTTTCAAAATTTTGCCGATTTTTCACGAGGCGATAACAACAGCAAGGTATGAAGTAGTGAATGGGGTGGATAAAAAGTAGGGCTACTGTTGTTAGTGGATCTGTGTGTGGGTACTGTGAAGTGCTCTTTCAATGAGATTAAATCAAGACTTAATTTTTCTCTCTGACTGAATGCCTATTTGGAGGAATCTAGAAGCACGGGAAGGCCGTGAGAGACCCAGAAAAAGGCGTGTAGACAGAAAGTAACGACAGAGAATCAATCACACCTGGGTGTGAATGCAGAACTAGCTTATGACAGAGAAGAGTGTAAATCCTTCGCCTGACAGAAATGAAAGTGGAAAGCACTGATTGATGGACTGAGTTAAGTCACCATCTGTCGGGATGATGTTCAGTTTCGGCAAACATTTTCAGATCCAAGTTTCTGGCTTTGGAATGGGAAAATGCCATGAAAGTGCTTGAGCTTGGTGATGAGTCCATTCTTAATGTCCCTGTGAGCCAACCTGCATCAGCTTCTTCCTCAGCCATTCTTGATCGATTCATCTCCTCCTCCCCCCCTTTAGCTTTTTATGTGTTATTGTAAGGAGGCTACAGGGGGTAAGAAAAATTGACTTTTTGATGTCTAAGCAGTAAAATATGGGCTGCTTTTTACTATAAATGCTATGAACTTTCTTCAGAATAGGAGAACTCTTCCTTCTACCGTGTGTGCATAATCCACAATGTGCATTTGTTTCCTCACCTCGGAGTCATTCCTTTTTGTGGAGAAGTGTTTTCCTCCTTAACTCAAAGAATGGAAGGGAGTATATGTGCTTGTTTACTTATCATTAATCTATGAAAGATATGCAGTGTGTGCATTTAATGATACGAGTGAAAATGTTAACACATCATCTATGTCTTTCCTGTTTGTCGTGCATGTAGTTGGTGGGCATATCTGTGTCAGAATTAAACTTAAAGGTCTCCCTTTATCTGTCTGTGTGATTGTGGGACTTGCAACCAAAACGTATGTAAGCCTGTGTGTGTGTATATATATATAAAGTGAAAAACACTGTTTACTCTTAATTGTAAAGTTTTGTATCATTAAGAAAATGTGTATTATTACAATGATTACATTGCATTAATTGTATGGAATACTAATCAAAAGTACTAGTATTGCGTTCACAGTGTCCTATCTGTTTGAGAGAGATGAACATCAGTAGTGACTGAGTCCAGTGGATGGAGATTGTGTGGTGTGAATACAGTCAGCCATGGCTGTTGTAGGATTGACATTGCACTCTGTATACATGAGACTGGTCCTCCTTCAGAAATATAGTTCATTCTTCTTATCAACAAAGCCCATTGATTTGAAGGGATGAGAGATCTGTCCATGTAATAGTAAGCAGTTCGAGGTCCATCATTTTAATTTGTTCATTTGCCGTCTTGATGAATTGTATTCCATCAAAATTCCAGCTGCCCATTGGTTTGGCATGATGTTGCCTACAACTGTTCAGGGGTTCTGAGGTGGGTAGGGTTTATGTATGGGAAATGTCAGAATGAATTCAAAAGAAGACTGAGAAATGGAAAGCTACAGGTATTCATTCTAAAAATAGAGTATTGTTGCATCTGGATCCGAACAAATAAAAGGGGGCATTGGAATTACAAGAATTCCTAACGGCTAGTGTGTACTCTCACGGTGTAGCATCTAGTTTGGAGTGTTCTAGTGCCAGTCGGGTTGGATCAGACTAATACCAGAGTGCACCTCAACTCAGGTCAGGCTCTAGTGCCACTTTGATGTGGTTCCTGGACAGACTCTGAATCTGAGTCAATGGCTGTGTGTTTTATTTTTGGCTTTTTTTGTCGCTTGTTTGCATTTGACCAACTTCTTACACATTGCCACTGAGGAATTATCCTTCCTTTGTTTCCATATTACTTAAGCATTGCAGAACGTTTTCATTGTGAAGTCTGTGACGGTTTAGGAGAATGAGATAGCTTGGTGTAGTGCAAGTTATTTCCATCAGATTCACTGTTCTTAGGTATGAGCTTGTGTAAAAAAAAAAGGGGTGGGTGTGGGGTAGAGGTATGAGATTGTAGAGAGGAGCTGATGTATGAGCTTGTGTAGAGAGGAGCTGATGTATGAGCTTGTGTAGAGAGGAGCTGATGTATGAGCTTGTGTAGAGAAGAGCTGATGTATGAGCTTGTGTAGAGAGAGGGGCTGAGGCAGGGCAGTGACGGGGGAGGGGGTGGAGGACTTCACCGAGTGACATTATTGTCTTCCTTTTGTAGTATGTGCGTGTGTGGAGCTGTGCTGTTGGTGTGTCTGTACCCAGTCACGATGTGCTTTGAGAGTTTGTTTTTTCTTTGACTACATAGATTTGCTTTGACTTTGTATCTTCCTATCTTTGTAGACTCCCAATAAGTTCCGTCCTTTTTTTGTGAACTCATTTCAAGCAGATTATTGAAAGAGTCCGTTGACCACAATTGCATTTTTTAAAATATTATATATATTATAAACTACAGTTTCTATTTCGATATCTTCAAGTATTTGGCATTCGTGTACATGTGTATACATTTCTGCAACCAATTTAAGTCTCCATAGGTTACCTTTAAACACCTTCTTACGTTATAAAAAAAAGTCGTTTTATTACTGGAGATAGACTTCGGCGGGGCACGAAATAATTGCTGGAAAAAAAAAGGAAAGAATGAAAAGAAAAGAAACCACGTAATCCAATACTAACAAGCAGATCAAACCGACTATGGTCACTACGCCTTCAGCATTTTCCTGTTGGTTCTCTCGGTTCTCCCAAAAGATGTGTAACCCTCTGTCTCTTTCCTCCCAATTATGAATTTGCGTTTCTAATTCTCCAAAAGAAAAGTCAATCAATCGTCTCGTATCAACACGATAATATACATGTACAGATGACACGATAACACTGCAGTCGTCGGATGATCAGGCGCTGTAATTAATTGTACTATGCTTTACCTTGGCCAGTTGCCAAGCAACGGCGTCACTTTTTGTCCACGTTTCCGTTCGGTAGCTTGTTTTGTAAATATAAAATACATGATTTTGTGCATGATAGAAAAAAATGAAGTATTTGAGTTTGCATGCCTTCGTCTCTCGGTGTATGACCAACATTATTACCTACTATTACTACTACTACTTCATCTCGACGTGATGGTGGAAGTCTGAACAACATTCGATGTTTTTGGGGGAACAATAAAATAAAATCTCTGACATGATCAACTTTGAGTTGAGTCTCTGTTTGTATGTGTGTTTTTCTCTCTCTCTCTCTCTCTCTCTCTCTCTCTCTCTCTCTCTCTCTCTCTCTCTCTCTCTCTCTCTCTCT
>JBDFRD010102604.1:0-13321 GCA_039654405.1 Bullina lineata
CCTATCCACCTCCATCTTCTTTTCTTGATTTCTTGTTCTATCTGCTGTTGTTTGGTTCTCCTCCATAAATCCTCATTCCTGATTGTGTCCGGCCAGTGGATTTTTATCACTATGAATGGGAGTTCCTTTTGTCATATTGAGGAAACAGCGGATATCAAGATGCTAATATGATGGAACTCTATCCTGCTGGAAAATGTAGTGGTTGTTTAAATGCTATTCAAGTTGAGGAAACAGCCAGTTCTCTAGGTTATCCAGCTAAGCCTGCTGTCCTACAAAAAAAAAGAAAAAAAAAAAGAACGACACATATTATATACCTTACTTTTGGAGATGGCCCGTGTGAAGAGTGCAAGGGAAAAACAGGGCATGTCAGTTTTGGATGATTTTGAGATATTATTGGCTGCATATAGTCCCCATCATAAGCTAACTCATGTATAATCAGTGAATCAGAAGAACCCTTACTTTTTGAGATGGCAAAAAAGACATTGCCTTTTGCTGAATCATGGTCATGCTCGATTCTTGCATGTGGTTTGGAGTTCCCCATGTGCATGCTTCATCACTGAACCTGAGGTGATTACTATATTAGCAATGTCATCCCCCCCCCCGATTGTCTCTTGTGGAAAATGATTCTGCATGCACCACCAATATATTCAATGCTTCCTCTTTCATTTGATACATGTTTTATTAGTGCATGGCTGGTGAGCACAGCATTATAAACATTTGTTACGGGATGAATAATTTTGAGTCCCTGAATCACCATGTTTTTTCTGTTTTTAATATTAATTAATACCGGTAATAAAAGCTTGTGATAAAACAATAATAGACCTCCTCCTTGTGCACACATCTTCAAATACACTATTGTGCTGTTTTTGAGAAAAAAATGTCTCAAGAAAGAAAGATGGCTTGCTGGTAATAACAGTAATATCTATGACTTGCACTAATTGAATTCAGGTTTATCTGTATTCATTATTCTTATGTGGTTACACAAGGTGCATTGGGCAAAAGATAGAAATGCATACATTTCTTAAACCAGTAGGTTTGATGAGACCACTGGGGGATGCGGAAGAAATGAGTTTATTCACCATTTCAAAACCATATGAAAATAGTGCCTTTATAAAAAAAATTTTGTTTACATCATGTGTACATTCCCTGTAACTCCAATGCTCCATAATAAAAACAACATTTCAAGAGAATACATGTATAGACTTTGACGACTTTCTCCTTCTGTGTGTGAGTTGTGTGTTTGTGTTGGGTTTGGCCCTTACAACCACTTGTGTATGAAATAATGCAGGCATGACCACATGCCACATCAAAGATTAGACCACGTGGCACAAGCCTCTTCAACTGAACCACATGCTCCATCTACCACAAACACAACAGAACAACTGCAGTCTTTTATAAACGAATGTCTGCATTATATTCTGAAGATCTGATGGTCGGATAATATCTAAAATGAGAAGCTGTGGGAAAAGACTAATCAAACGCCCATCAATCTCACTTGAAGTGGGGTTGGATTGGCAACACTTTAAAAAGTCTCCAAGTAACATCACAAGACAGTCACTGGACTGGAAAGGAAAAGGAAGGTTGGAAGACCAAAGAAAACACAGAGATGCACGTAGGATGAGGCAAAGGTGGCTGGATTTTCATAGCCGCAGATGAAAAAAATTGTTCAGAACCGTGTCCGTTGGCAAGCAGTGGTTGCATCTCTATGCTCCTCCAGAAATGAAGAGGATTAAGTCAATAATAAGTAAGTCAAATGCTTCATCTGCATGAGATGATCACAAACTTTCATTGCTAAACATTGATTTAGCACAGTAATTAGGGCACTACCACTTTTTAAAAAAATCTGTTCAAGAACCTATCAACAATGAGTTGCCCTCGTTATTCTTCCTTCAACATCACAATAAAATCAATGTCTGTGTTGATGTACAATGTAGTCCACCAACCGAGTTCAAAGAAAAGAGAAAAAAAAAAAAAAGGAAAATTAAAATAAACAAAAGCATTTTTGTTTCTGCTTAAACGTCACCACAATTTATTCAAACTCATAAAGTCTGAATAGAGAATTTCAGATTAACTTTTAAAATAAAAAAAAAGCTCTCAAGTTAAAACATTTTTTTACCTACTTATGCAGTGATCAAATTTGTGGTGAATGAGCTATCAAAGTATAACACACACAAACCTTTTTTTTTTTTCATAAAAAATTGCAATCACAGAAACTTTAACAATTAGGCCTACATACAAAAAGTATTAAGGCTCTTCAAACAGATCCCCCCCCGCCACACACACACACACATCATAGTTCCATCTTTTTTTCCTTCAATCATGTTTTGCTTTCATGGTTACAAACACAAAGTTCGAGAACAGAACTCAAAAGCAAAGGGAGGCAACACATTTTTATTGTACTTTATTATTGCATCGTACATCAATAAAAACTGTTTATATCCTTATCAGGAGTAGATATTGATGTTACAAGTTAAACTGGGCTTGACTCACTGGAGAACAGGAATTTGGCATGACAGTGAAGTTAACAAATCGTCATCTGCATCACATACAGGCGAACAACTACTTACCCCTGTACCACATACAGGCGAATGCCTAAACTCTCTGTACCACATACAGGCGAAGCGGCCAATAGGTAGTTTTGAGAAATCGGCATTTAAAGTTTTCGACCATCTTTAACTGCTTATAACTGACACAACGTATAAGCAATTGGTTTAATTTTTTCAGCATGATTTTTCAAAATCGCTCACACTTACGAAAGCTGACATGAAATACATCTTAAATGTGTCGCTAACTCAATTCCTCAAAATTGGCCTGCTCGCCTGTATGTGGTACAGACATATTAGGTGTTTGCATGTATGTGGTACAGAGAGTTTAGGTGTTCGCCTGTATGTGGTACAGACATATTAGGTGTTTGCATGTATGTGGTACAGAGAGTTTAGGTGTTTGCAAGTATGTGGTACAGAGAGTTTAGGTGTTTGCAAGTATGTGGTACAGAGAGTTTAGGTGTTCGCCTGTATGTGGTACAGACATATTAGGTGTTCGTCTGTATGTGGTACAGAGAGTTTAGGTGTTCGCCTGTGTGTGGTACAGGGGTATGTAGTTGTTCGCCTGTGTGTGATGCAGATGACAAAGTCTTCCTACTGAGTGTTAACAATAAAGAAAAACATCACAAATGACTCACACTAATCACAGACCACATCTGCTTCACTAACTGAAAAATGTACCGGTATAAGAACAACAACAATAAACTAAGCCTATGCTTATACTCCTATCACAAGACTGTGGAGAAGGCTGGAATATCTTCAGAGTGAATATATACGTGGAATGTACCAGATCTGTGATGAGCCTGTTTTATAAAGAACTATATAACTTCCCCTGGCAGTCAGATTTAATTCCGTAACAATTTTTTTTCACTATCTGCCTCCCATCGTTGTACTGTATACCATGTCACTTTATTCAAATCCTACCCCACCACACAAGCCGACTTATCTCCCTTGGTAACCACAACACTTTTCATTTAAAGTTCCTTAAGTACAACAAGGTTCAAAGTTCGTGGAGGTCAAAATGTTCTTCACCAGTTTAGATCATTGTTTTTGTTTATGAGACCCAGTCAGCCTTCCTGAGGCCACTTACTTCATCATGTCAAAAAAACAGTATCAGTAAGGTGGAATGCTTCTAATGATAAGAGCATCACAAAACAAAACAAAATCGAGACGCATCAACAATTACTGTCTTCTAAGCAAAAGAAAAACAACAACTGCATGAATAGAAGACGCATTATAGTGGGCGTCAAAGCTCGCCTCCTTGTTGCTTTTCAGTGAAGTTACTTCTCCTTTCTCTTTTGTCTCCCACTATAATGCGTCTTCTCTTCATGCAATTGTTGTTTTGTTTCCCCTAGAAGACAGTAATTGTCGATAGGTCTCGATTTTGTTTTGTGACATTCTTATCATCAGAAGCAGCCCCCATTTTATAATTATTTCAATCTTTGGTTCTCGAAATGGCTAGAACAGGCCCAACCCAAGGGTCCTGAGTTCGACCCCAAGTACTTGTAGTGTAATGTTCTTTGGAAAGACATTACACCATTTTTCCCTGTTCCTGCTAATTGGGCACTGGTATCTTTTGCTGGGGGAAGTAAACCTACGACAGACCAGCATCCTAAGTAGAAGGTGATGTAAAAAATCACCTGTTCCGCTTCACCCTACCAAAACTGGTGTAAACACCAGCTCTATGGGACTTGAAAAAACTTTCTTTGAAATGGCTTATTCCTGCCAAGGACACAGAGAGAGAATAAAGAACCCAATGACACAATTGACACAGAGAGAGAATAAAGAACCGAATGACACAATTGACACAGAGAGAGAATAAAGAACCCAATGACACAATTGACACAGAGAGAGAATAAAGAACCCAATGACACAATTGACAGTGAAAGTGAAAGTCAAAATTTCACATCCCTGCCGACTTCAGGACAATCAATTTAGTAATGGGCTTGGTCCCCTTTGTAAATACAAACTTGCTTGTTTATGCCAGTCATGACAAATCATAGCTGGTCAACGAAACAATGACATGAAACAGATAAAAAAAAATATATAGTGTTGGAGTTGTATCATAATTAAAAAAAAGTCAGCCTAAGATTCATCTGCAACAAACTGAAGATATAGACCAAATGTATTTCAAAAAGAACGCAGAAAAACTTCACAGTTATCTTCACCAATTACCAGCAAAACAAAACTAAAATGTTTAACTATGAGCCTTTCAGATTAAGACCACATCACGTAGTAATGATTATTTCCATAATGATGCCCTCACACAGTATAATACAATGTATATTATGTCATTAGAATAAATGAAACGAGTCTCATAATTTCATCAAAAGAAAAAAGTTCAAACTAAACAAATGTTCACAACTGATCAGTTCTGTTTAAATAGTTCATTTCATAACACACACAACATTTTTCATAATCCTGTATTTTCTTTCATTGACATTCCCACTCACATAAAACTTTTCACATTATAACTGTAAGCCACTCAGAGCTTGCCTTGCATTAACGTGACCCATTCATCGCAATTTAATTCATAAGATGTATAGTCTATTCATAACATTTCTTACACAACAAATTCATGCCATTCTTTCAAGGACACAGTTTCCGGCAATTTGTGTAACCATGTCTCAAAGCCATGCCCCTCCCCCCCCCCCCTTTCTGCAAACATCACCAAAACCTACCAGAGAACACAGCCATGCTTTCAATACATGAAAAGAATATTCTGATAAGGATGTGGACACAATCGTACAGACACCTGTAAAGGCTTAAGAGATTGGCTTGAGACGGTGAAGTATTGGAAATATAAGGCTTTAGTTAAGGAGAGAAATACACAGTTAAAAATGATCCAATGATGATTTCGTTTGTTCCTGTGATTACAAAGAAGCACGTGTGTATGTGTGTGTCTGGAGAAGAGGCTGAGAAAAGGAAAAGGTGGGAGGAGTTGCAAAAGCTCAGACTTCAAAGAATCAGTTAGGTGGGATTCACTGCTCGTTACGTCATTCTCAAAGGTGATTTTATGAGAGAAGCCAAAAGCCAAAGAAGAATTACACATAATTACTGGTTATACAATTAAACGCTCACACGAACACAGATCATTGGTTTGATAATCATTCAACTGACATTCATGGAATGTAGTAAGGAAACAATAAAAAAAGTCTTCTGTAATGTCTAAATCATGCCATCTTCTGTAATTGTAATGTCTAAATCATGCCAAATCAAAAGTGGTGGATAAAAGCATCCACGAATGCTTTGGTCTAAGTAAGGTAACAAGACTCACCAATTCACCATCAAAGTGTTGTGGCGCCATGGCTGCATGGTTAAACTTTCAGATTCACAACTGGAAGGTCTCGTGTTCAAATGACATGTTCAGAAAGTGGTACATGTATTACCTGTTTCACACAAGATTTTCCAGAATTAGCTGCACTTTAGCCCAGCGGCCGTAGCACTATGGGGCTATAAATATCTAGGTTTTCAAAAAATTATAGATCCCTCTCCTAGGTATAAATAAAGAACGTTTGTAAAACTCATACGATCAATCGATTACTCGCCTGACTGCCCGGCGATCGTCCATGTCCGGTTTCGTCATTTTTACTATAAAAATTAGTATATTATATCAGTAGATGGCAAGTCTGCCAAATACTTAGCAGATTTCAGGAGAAATTGAAAAATTCTAGGAGATTTTAAGAGGATTTTTGCTTCGAGGAGATTTTAGGAGATCCTAGAGTGCTACGACCCCTGCTTTAGCCTTACAGACCTTATCCCTTTCACTGCCAGCTATGTCGCTGACTCCTAGGAAAAAGGCGAAAACTGAAATATTAATGTTGGCATTTAGCAAACATGGCACTCCATTTGCTTTTGTCGATCGATGAATTTGGCAGTGAAAGAGTTCAATAAAATTTACAATCAAAGAGTTGGATTGCTGCATTCCTATAATTCGGTTTTCATTGCCAATCTAAATGTATTTTCCTTTCATCAGATTCAAAATCAACACTTGTCAACATGAATCACACTGTGATGAAGAGAATGAAATTCAAAAAGCACATATTCACATTTCGTGACAAAAGAGATATAATGTTCTTAATGAACACACCAACGTTTGTATACAACAATCAACAGCACGCTACCTATATACACACATATACACACCTTCTAGTAACTTGTGTACGCACAGGAAATGAAGGTAACAATTCGACTCTCAAACAAACAGTTCATGTGTTAACACTCTTTGCCCCTATTACACATGTACCATCCACCTACTTTCCACAGCACAATATATCGTCACCTCAGTTTACAATTGTCGTATGTCCACTTTACTAGTTTTGAGAAATCGCATTTCAAAGAAATTTTGGTACATGTATAATTGTGGACACACGACAAATCCGTATAGGAATTTTCATACTTAAGGTGAATTGATGGTCTTAATAATACAAAGACATGTAGTAATAGCCTATGGAAGGTCTTTGATGGGCTTAACTCAGATTTTGTGAAAAGTGGACATACGACACTAGTAAACTGAGGAGTCGATTTCCCACTAATACAGGGCTAGGTTTGTTGCGGCCCTATGTTCCTTAACTGTTTGATGACAACACACGCCACATTTTTCTTGCTTATGACATGTGCAACAGTTTTCATAAAATCAGCTCAGACAGAATAAATATTTCAGTTGCGGTGGATGTACATTTTAAATTCACCATGCAGGCAAAGCTATCAACCGTTTTAGTATAGTAGGTTTACATTCAGTCAATAGATGTAGCCCATCAGAAAAGTCTAGTTCCTTTTTTAAGCGAAGCCCGTCATCAATTGAGTTAAGGAATCAAAAGGCATAAGTCAATACACAGGGTTAGATTAACCTTTGCCCCGCAGTCAGTGAATGTTATTTCTTCTTCCAAATGACTCCATTCAAAGTCGATTTACTCATTTTTTGCAACATTTAGCACAATTTTAGAGGGGTGTGCATCTACAGCCTCAGTAGAAATGAGCTCATCAGTCCAGTAGGATAAGGTCATGACCTGTTGACCTTCTGTCAGAAAGCGTTAAAAGATATCATCATCATCATCAACATTGCCCCTCACCCTTATCAGGTATAGGCCACACACAAGGGATTTCCACTTCATCATCATTGCCCCTCACCCTTACAGGGTATTGGCCACACACAAAGGATTTCCACTTCATCATCATTGCCCCTCACCCTTATCAGGTATAGACCATACACAAGGGATTTCCACTTTATTCTGTCCCGGGATACCTTTGCCAGTTCTGACCAGGTAAAAGATATCACTCTTATAATAAGCGCATGATTTTAACGTTTGGCCTTTTGTAAAAGACAAAACAAAACTCCTTAGACATTAAAGTGTTGGAATGGGGCTAAATCTTTCACCGACCACACAGTAAGTAATGAGACGTGCAAATTAACAGATGTGACGACGACTTTCAGGCTTGGATTGACACAAATGATTTAGAAGTGTAGCCAAACGATACTACTACTAATGAGACATGAGGGGTGGCAGGTCCATTTCTCAACACAGATGTAATTCTCGTCTGGATATATTTGTATTCGAAGGCCCACAAGGGCTGACTAGTGTCATGTAAAAATGTTAAAGACAGTAGAAACTATGAGGTGAAAAGAATTAAATTAAAAACAGTGGGTGCAAAGCAGAAGAGGTTCAAAGTCCGTGTGCCAGGAATAAAACCAGACATACATGATCCAATACCATTGTGTACATAAATTGTTTTTTACAACCAAAAACTACTGTATTCATGAGGTATGTTATTGTGGAGATTCTTGTTTCTATGTACGTGATTTGTGTCTAGTCTATTCCAACAAATTTTATCTTGTTTTAATTTAATCTGTCGTTTTCTTGGGAAGGGGTAGTTAATGTATGCATGGGTTGAACTTTTTTTTATGTGGGTCAGTATGGAGGAGAAGGAGGAGGGGGAAAAAGCGGAGGAAGAGAGGAGGAAGAGAAGGAGGAGAGGAGGAGGAAGATGGAGGAAAGGGAGGAGGAGGAGGAGGATGAGAAGGAGGAGGAGGAGGATCTGGAGGAATTGAACAACTAACATTATGTGACAGAATTTCTTCTCAAGTTTTCCTTGTGAAATAGAAAAAATTGAAAAAAAAAACCAAAAAACCCACAGGTATTTCAATATTACAAAACACAAGCAGTAAAAACATTACGAAATATTCCACATCTCTCAAGGCCTCATACGAATGTTTAGACATGCTTTCAATTCACAGAGGATAAAGCACAACTCTATATAGTTCAAACCAGAGTAGGCAGTCTGAAAACTGAAATGGATTTCATAAATTTAACGGCTCTAAGAGTATTGTGTTACAACTTTTCATTTTCTGCTTCATCGTAAAAAGAATACGTTATCTTCTTATGGTAGACCAGTGAGTGAGTTTTCTGCTATGAGACAAAAAATTTGTTTGGTAAATAATAATAGCAACCTGCTCCTACTGGACTTCCTGCAAGCTCATTGAATGGAGGGCACAAGTACCTCACTTTGTTGTGCTATTGATGGAAGCAAATAGATGGTGTTATGCTCTAACAGTGTAACTGGAGAAAGTTGGCATACTTCAATTTTCTGTCCAAATAGTTCAGAAACCCTGACCCTAACTCTAACCCTCCGCAGGTTTTCCATTAATATCAAATGTCATCAAGCACTATAAATAGGATAAAAACACTGATCATTTTATCCATGCTTAGTTACACTCTAACCGTTTATCGGCATAATTATTCAGTTGCACACATAAAGTCTATCATCTCATGATTAGTTCTGCCATGTTAATCATCAATATTTGGGGTGATAACCACGTAACTGGCAAATCAATTTAATTGCATACTTATTTTTCTTTTTAATTTAATCATAAACACACAAGTAGACATAAGCAGAGAATAATTAAACAAAAACAAGAAATCATTGACATTAAAACGAAGCGAAATATGAGTTTTTGTGTCTCCTGAAAAATATTCCCCAAACCAGTTAAATGCTTAGAGCATAACACGTCGAAATACAGGCTTTATTTTAGACAATAAATTGATCACATTGTCACGAAAAGACTTGAACTGAGATGATTTGGTGCAAAAGGTCAAAGTCACCAATAAAATGAGCCAAACTTTCAAGAAGAAATAAAAGTAGACTTCCGCGGGTCCTTTTGGTCCTTACAAAAAGAATTCTGACTTCATTTGACAGAGGCTCTTCTACAAGCATTGTGGGGGAAAAACTAATAGAACAATCAATGTTTGATCTTTGCAAAGCCAAAAAAAAAAAAAAAAAGATCACCTCTTTAACATCTCCTAATGTCCTGTCCCAAGAAAACAGTCATACACTTCGGTTGTCCTTGTCATTTGTAGAGTAGGCTCTGAACATGACAGAGCTGCTTATGTAGGTCTACATCACAAACTCTTTCTCATGAACATTATTCATCAAGCTGAATGACACTGTCAGAATATGCTTGGGGTACATTAAGTGCAAAAAAAGTGAATGAAAGCTGCAGGGAAGCTGAAAAATACAAAGGAGCAAACACAACCAAATGAAGCTATCCTTTAAAAAAACACAAAGACAAACCAACGTTCAACATTACTGTCCTCAAGGGGAATCTTGCCTGCCAGTCAACCAGATAAGACCTCTTTTAGGACTCTGAGATTGTGTTTCTTCGATGCGACTTGGGCTTCGTTTCACCCTTTGGAAACAGTAATGTCAAATGTTGGTTTAGCTTTGCGTTTTTTACATGATAGCTTCATAAGTTGAGTTTGCTCCTTTGGGGTACATTACGTACGTCACTGCACCCTTCATACCAGAAGTTTAACACGGTTTGTGCTTTAGGTAGACATTCATAAGTACAAGATTCCCACTCCCGCCCCACCCTTGACATGGGCTGGATACTCTTTGTGCTGATCTGCCTGGCACTTACTTAGAAATGTCATGTCTTTCAGTTACTCGTCTCACAAAAAATAAAAGTTAATAACAGTTATCCAAGAGAAATAACACTAAACAGAACCAATACACAACTAAGTTTTAATGTCTTTAGATTGAGTTTTCAGCTGCCATCACCTTGGTAACAGACATTTCAGTCAACGACGGGTTTGTTCCATGTTTTGGAACTGACAAATGAAGAATAATGTTAAAAAAATAAACAAAAAAACAACACCTTTGAAACTAGAATGAATGCAAAAAAGTGAATGTTTCGCCTGTTGAAGACAGTAATGTCGAGCGTTGGGTTTTTTGTGCGTATTTTTATGGGATAACTTCATTTGATTGTGTTTGCTACTTTGCACCTTTGAAACTAGGCAGCACAAGAAAAACCAGAATGTCTCAATTTTGTGTGACATATCCTACCACTGAACTGGCACTTATCTACTTTATTTCTACATCAACTGCAAGGCCAGGCCTCAAACATACCTCAAGTCTTTGATGACTGGGCTGCTCACATGCTGACATTTCATTTCACACACGTCTTTCCCTTTTCTAATTCAATCTCTAATCTGTGTCTTCAACAGAACTTACATCTCATCCACATGTAGAGCCTTTACTATCTACGAGTTCTGTTCAAGTCCTCACAACTTACATCCCATCCACATGTAGAGCCTTTACTATCTACGAGTTCTGTTCAAGTCCTCACAACTTACATCCCATCCACATGTAGAGATTTACTATCTACGAGTTCTGTTCAAGTCCTCACAACTTACATCCCATCCACAAGAGGAGCTGTTACTATCTACGAGCTCAGCCCAACTCCTCACTACTTGTATCTCATCCACACGTAGAGCCGTTATTATCTGTGTCTCCAACAGAACTTGCATTCCATCCACAAGCCGTTACTATCTGTATCTCCAACAGAACTTGTATCTCATCCACACGTAGAGCTGTTACTATCTGAGTCTCCAACAGAACTTGCATCCCATCCACAAGCCGTTACTATCTGTATCTCCAACAGAACTTGCATCCCATCCACAAGCCGTTACTATCTGTGTCTCCAACAGAACTTGCATCCCATCCACAAGCCGTTACTATCTGTATCTCCAACAGAACTTGTATCCCATCCACAAGCCGTTACTATCTGCGAGTTCTGTCCAACTCCTCCACCACGTTGATGAGCTTCTGCCGAGACTTGCGACTCAAGCGGTCCACGGAGGAGATGAGGGCAAGCAGTTGGCGGTTCGAGTACTCCTGGGGAAAGCAGGGTCAGAAGTGAAAATTTATTTTTCTTCATTGCTATTCTATTTCAGCAAAATCCAAATAAATCTAAAGCATCCACACAGACAAAAAAAGAGAAAGAAAATGGGTGGAGTCTATGAATGTAGAAACTGAGATTAACCATTTTTCTCACTACCAACAAACTAAACTAGTTTTTCAGTTGGAATCAGAAAATATTAACTTCCTCTATGTAACCAATACATTACACTTTAGTTTTAACCATACCTATGGCCATTTTTCTTAAACACGATTCATACAGGCGAACAGGCCAATATGTAGTTTTCAGAAATAGGCATTTAAAGTTTTCGACAACCTTTAACTGCTTATAACTGACACAACGTATAAGCAATTGCTTTAATTTTTTTAGCATTATTTTTCAAAATCGTTCAGAATGAAGAAAGCTGACATGAAATGCATCTTAAGTGTGTTGCTAAGTCAATTCTTCAAAATTGACCTGTTTGCCTGTATGTGGTACAGAGAGTTTAGGTGTTCGCCTGTATGTGGTACAGAGAGTTTAGGTATTCTCCTGTATGTGGCACAGAGAGTTATAGTATTCTCCTGTATGTGGTACAGAGAGTTTAGGTGTTCGCCTGTATGTGGTACAGAGAGTTTAGGTGTTCGACTGTATGTGGTACAGAGAGTTTAGTATTTGCCTGTATATGGTATAGGGAGTTTAGGTGTTCGCCTGTATATGGTACAGAGAGTTTAGTTGTTCGCCTGTATGTGGTACAGGGGTCAGTACTTGTTCGCCTATGTGTGATGCAGACGACGAAAGAGTTGAGTCCTTTCAACTAGAACCTGAAATCATAAAATTGATTCTTGAAATGAAGATGATACTCTAATGATGGTTATTCTCTGAATCTCTAGCCGACATTATGTTTTGGGTTTAAGATTAGATTAGGGCACTCCATTACATTTTTTCCCGTCGAACTATTGCCTGAAACAGTTCAATTTTACTTCTCTAAACTGAAAAAAAGACTGTTCGATTATTAAATAAACGTGTGATCGATTTTCCAATTTTTGCAGCGTTTACAATGTGTAAACTATACTCTAGTGATTTATTTTTTTAATATTTATCGATCCGTTTCAACCTTTTAAAAACGCAAGTATTTCTTGCCAAAGCACACTATTTTTTCTGTGGTCTTGACCAACATCAATCGCAAATGCTATTTAGATTGTACTCCATACCTGTTTGCCTGCAATGGAAATGATTCGTCTTCTTGCGTACATAGTAATTGGATTATCTGGTTCAAACGTGGGTAGGAGCTCACGAGTGGAGCCAGTGCGTCTCTACTTTCCCCAACTCCACTCCACGGGGCTCCTTAGAAAGCGTGTCCGCAATAGTTAAAACAACAGACTAATGCTTCATTCATTTAATAATCAATCACCCTTGTTTGTCTGCTTTCCGTCGAAGTTTTATTTTATTTCCAGAAAATTAAATGCCATGATTCTCTCCCTCTCTGTGTTTCTTTCTGTGTCTCTCTATTTTTCTCTCTCTCTCTGTCTCTCTCTCTGTCTCTCTCTCTCTCTCTCTCTCTCTCTCTCTCTCTCTCTCTCTCTCTCTCTCTCTCTCTCTCTCT
>JBDFRD010102715.1:0-13320 GCA_039654405.1 Bullina lineata
TCTCTCTCTCTCTCTCTCTCTCTCTCTCTCTCTCTCTCTCTCTCTCTCTCTCTCTCTCTCTCTCTCTGTCTCTCATAACAGTTTCTGATCATCCTTTCTCTCCTGGTTACACCTAGCGCTCTTCTCAAGCAACGCATTTCACATGTGGCAGCGTGAGCTTGATTGCAGAACTGAAAGCCAAGCTTAGAATGGATCTAGATATCTAATGTCTGCTCAGAACATGACCACCTCAGTTTTCACCTCTATAAAATACAAGAGAATGTATTCTATTCTTTCTTATCAGCAGAGTGGGGCTTGGGGGTTGCCAGTGATAACACATTTCGATTCTACAAGTAATTGGTCAAAGTTTCGTTGACTAATAATTACTAGACGTCTATACCATAATTTTTGTTATATAGATCTTATTGTATTTCAGTGGTCAAGGCACTTTAAATTTATGTTCTGGGGTTTCAAAAATTGCGTTTGTTATCGTTTCATTGGGAAAAAAAAAGGGGGGGGGGGGAGGGAGGAGAGGGGAGCATTTTCTTCTCGATGACACTTCAGCGCAATTAAATTTTCGTTCTACCGGTATTCATTATCTTCCACCATTTTCTCTAAAATTGACAACTCGACAATATTATAAATAAATTATTTCCTGCTTTTCATCCTGCCCTTAGTGTGCTTTCAATCTTTTGAAGACACCTTTTTTATTTATTCTCCCATACATATAGATCTAATAATAATAATACATGTAATCATTATTATATTTTTTGAGAGCTATCATCATGCACGTGAAACAAACATTATTGATACCGCTAGGCGTTTGACCTAAACCGGAAGTATTGGTTCAACTCAGTTCACCCTCTGCAACATGGGAAACCTTGACCTCAAGTTCAAGAGGTCAAGGATTGTATGGCCTCTACGGCCAAGCGAAGTGAGAAAACTCCGAGTTAAGTGGAAGCCCAAGCTGGAAAATGGCTCAAGGAGATCACTCATCTCTTCCCCAGGAACCGAATCTTGAAGCAACATTTAAACTCGATGGATATTTGAAACCATTCGAGAAAGAACTCAAGAGACGGTAAGGATTTAACACATTTGTTTGTAGGCTATCAAGTATCATCAGATGATAATAATATTTACGTCACTCATTCTTGACCCCGGCCCGGCACTTTCGACTTTCACTTTGCATTGCATGTCGATTTCGTGCCGGGCATGAACCCGAAAAGCACGCCACACGTAGATATTGATCTATCTTTAAAGAACAAAACAACACACACAAAGTAAAGGCCCCCATGCTTATTTATTTGGCATATATCATATAAAAGACTGAGAATCAACTAATGTTGATTAACTCTTACGGATAGGCTAGATTCTAGATCTAAAACTAAATGATCTTGAAGTCGTGAGTTCAAGAACAGAAAAATTGGTGTACATGTATTAGGTTAGTATTAGAAATAAATGTAATATAAATATAGATCTAGAATCTGAAAGGGGTATGATCACACTTATTCATACAATAGCTAAAGTGCACACATCTCCCATGAAGTACAAACAAATGCAGAAATGACATGACAGTTATTATTTTTGCATCCGCTCATCTTTTATTAGATCGAGTCCATAACGAGTTTTATCCTTCTTTCAATATTTGATGATAAAATGGATATATGTGCGGAGGTCAGATACGTTAGGTAAATCTCCTTTGATGAAGCAGAATTTGATTAATTTGTTCTTGATGGCTATCGATGTATCTTATTCATTATTAGAAAGTTCAATCTTCCATATAATTTTATTTAATTTTTGAAACGTTTAAGAATGTCTCAGAATGGCTTTTCTAAGTTTTAGAAAAAATGTTTTTCAGTACGATTTTGTTTTGAACAAGAATAATAAGCAAACAAGAGGATTTTTCCATAGTTCTTTAAAGTGGCTTCAAATGAGTTTTGTGTGGTTCTAACCAGTGTGTTGTACAACTTTCAGGTACAAAAGCTTCAAAGCACTAATTCAGCAGGTTGAAGCAAATGAAGGAAGTCTTGAGAAGTTTTCCCGGGGCTATGAGACTTATGGTGTCCATCGAAAGACTGACAACTCGATTTCAGTGACTGAATGGGCACCAGGAGCGGCAGGGCTCTATTTAAGAGGAGATTTCAGTAAGTTATTATTAGTAATTATTGCATTTATATGATCTCGGAACTGAGAGGTTTTAAATGAGGACAGGCAGATGTTGTGGAATGAGTCGTGTTATGAAACAGTTTTACTTGAGAACATAAACTAATTACACAGCTTAAACTGGGCATATTTTTTCTAATTTACTCGGATCTTGCAACAAGGCTTAAACTGGCAATTTATGAACTTCTTTACAAGCTTTATTCACTTAGTAGAAGTACTGATTAAAACAAAGTCTGAAAAGAACTGATGCTATTATGACATAATGATTCAGATGAAAAAGAAGATCAGGAAACTATTATATAAAGTACTGAAAGTTTGATTTTCATTAAAAAAATAAACAAACAAAAAACCCCCCCTGAATTAAATAAAAGTCCATTCAAAGAAGGCCTTTGGCCTTGAAGAGGAACAAATGATACTGGATCAACTCCTAGACAAGTCAATGGTGTGTCATATTCTGAAAATGCCTCCTATTTTTCTGATTTTTTGTCAATTCTGTCACCTTTTTTTCTGATTGATCATTTTCGGTTGTTTCTTCATTGTAAATGACTCTTGTTATATTACAAGATAATCTCAGGATTAACATTTTATTCTGTCTTCTTCAGATGACTGGAAGTACGAGGATAGGTGTGCTTTCAGGAAGGGAGAGTATGGAAGATGGCATCTTGATATTCCCGCCAATAATGGTGTTTGTCCCATCCCTCACCAGACCAAGCTTAAGGTAATGCCGTAATGGTTGTAACAATTATCAGTCTTTTTAAATTAAATTTTTAAAAATTTCATTTATTTTCACAGGATTAAAAAAAAAATGAAATTAAACCTCGTTTACTTTTGGTTTAATTTAATTTAATTTAAGTGTTAAAGTTCTTGCTTGGTTGCTTAGGGGATAAGATAACTCAAGACTCTGAAGGAATTTATCAGTTGCTTGATTCTGCTATCACTCCTTATAATTTACCCCATCCATATATTGACCCCTAAAAATGTTTTGTGGTTAAAGGTTTGTAGTTTTATTGACCTTTTGAGACTGTGTGTGACAGATGCTAAATTCTTAGTCAGATAACTTTCCCATAAACAGCACTTGCGAAAAAAGTTTCTGTAAGGCCATAAAGGCCTACAGAGCTGAAGACTATCCCTGTTTCAATGGCCTGAAACAGGATAATCGACGCCAGATCACCTCCTTGACAGGACACAAATCTGTTGTAGGTTTACTTCCCCAGAAGAATGTACTTGCATGTGGGTGGGGAGAGCCAAAAAATACATGTTATATATTCAATTCCCCATGGGTGCAATGGGGTTACTATTTGGGTTAAAACCCACAACTATCAGATTGGCAGTTGCAACATTCGTAGCCACTGAGCCTCTGCAGCACTTATTTACCAACACACGTTAATTAAAAGTTATATCCGCCACTCATGGGTCTTTCTGACCCACTGACTCACATTTCTTCTCTGAGAGTCATTGGGTCTATTTGACCCACTCGTGGTGAATGTGCGGTTTCCAATAAACTCCTTTGGAAGTCACTGGGTCAAATTGACCCCACATGTGTCTGAGTGAATAAAATGTTGTTGTTTGATAATGTTTGGGAAAAAAACAGTGACAAATACAACGAAATGAATTACAACAATACAACATGAACACATTTTGGATGATAGAAGAATTCAAGGAGTCTCATAGTTTAATTTTCTTTATTAAAGTTGGCATTAAGTTTTTGCTATTAGACTCATAAGTGGCGGAAAAGGTTAACAATGTAATATCCTGCTGTACTTAATCACCAACACTCAATAGCATTGATTCCCCCCCCGCCCTTTCATATTAGAGAAAGTGTATCAAATATTCTCCGTTCATGTTGCAGCTGGGAGTCAAGCTGCACACAGGGGAGATTGTAGACCGTATCTGTCCTTGGGCGAAAATGGTCGGCCGCCCACACAATGTGCCCATCTTTGAGCAGATCTACTGGGACCCACCACCGCACCAGGTAACATATGATCTCTTAATTCACCTCTCAGTTTATACAGTGGAATATTTAAGATGATTCAGATGATGACAACTGGCATCTTCTTTGACATGGAGAGCAAGTGATCATCTTTTGCTTAACACTTTTGAACCCAGACCTTGTTCAAGTCATTAAACCCCTAAGCCCTTAAAGCCTTTGAGACCAAAATAAAGGTATGTTCGTTGTTTTTCATTGTCGCATTTTTGCGACAGTGGTTTCTAATGCTAAAGTAATGAGCGTCGCAAATTTGCGACATTGGGTCCAAAAGTGTTCAGAACGGGACACATCCGACTGAGGGCACACATGCCCTTGTGACACTTATGAGATGGAACATGTGTTACAAAACTGAAAGAATTTAAATGTGGTCTCACCCAAACTCTCTTGAGGCCAAACTTTTCGACTTACAGAAGATAAAGTACTTAATTTTTTGCGTCTTTATCACCATCTTAGAGAAAAAAGAAGAAGAAGATTTAAAAGCATTTTGTTCCCTTTATATATTCATTTAAATGTTTAAGGAGTAAAAGAGAAAAGATGGCAAAGAGAAGAAGAAAGCATTCTTAACACAGCCTGATTTGGATACGTGATAGGGAGTAATTCTCATTCAGTATTTTTGGTAGTTTTGTCTTTAGGCCTATTCAGCTCCTCTTGGAAAGTATATCTAATTTATCTTTGGTTTTGATGCAGTAATTTGGATCCTTTTGTTAAGTCATCACATAATTTCATACTCTTTGGATCTCTTATCTGTAACATTACTATATATTTTATTTCTACACATACAAAAAATAATAAATGAATGGTAAACCAGACTTCCATAATTTGCTTTAAAGACTTATTTTTTTCTCTTATGAATTATAACAAAGTCTATCTATTTCTATCTTTTTCACTTCATTTCTTGACTTATAATTGTTGTTACGATGAATGTGCTCGTGAATTACCTGTCTGTAATATGTGCTGTCTACATCTATATGTTAAGTAAAGTTCCTTCAAGGCCCATGAGGCCCATAGAGCTGGAGCTTATCCTGGTTTCGTTAGCATGAAGCGAAACAGATGATTTTTACATATTCTCCTGGACAGGACGCTGGTCTGTCATAGTTTTACTTCTCCAGCAGAATATGCCAGTACCCAATTTGCACCTGGGTTGGGAGAGGAAAGATGGTGTAAAGTGTCTTTCCCAAGGACACAACACTGTCACCTCCTGGATTCGAACCCTGACCCTTGGATCAGGAGTTCAACTCTCTGACCATTCGGCCACCATGCCATCTACATCTAGGCGTTACAGGTCATTAATAGATGCTGGATGCACATGAATTACCTGTCTAAAGTTGCCTCACAAATGTATCAGCTTGTGTTCTCGTTTAGCTGCATTCTTTACTAGGAATGCTTCTGGCTATTTGTGCATTCAAGTTGATGAAGATTACATGACTTTATTTTTCTGTAGGTGTACGACTTCTGTCGTGAACGGCCTTGTATTAAAGAAGGATTGAAGATCTACGAGAGTCATGTTGGTATTGCCTCGTGGGAAGGGAAAATTGCCACCTACAGCGAGTTCACTCGAAATGTTATTCCCAGGATTGCTGATCTCGGTATGTTGGTTTTTTATTTTTATTTGTAAAGTATATGCTAGTGCTACTTCAGAAAATACAGACATTTGTGAACAGTTGCCTAAGGAGGATCTTCAAGATCAAGTGGAAAGATAAGATCAGGAATGAAGAAATATGGAAAAGAGCAGGGCAGGCATCTATAGAAGAAGTGCTAGGAAAACGAAGATGGAGATGGATTGGGCATATTTTACGGAAATCACCAGGTAGCATTACCAGACAGGCACTGCAGTGGAACCCCCAAGGAACCCGAAAACGAGGAAGGCCAAGGGAAACATGGAGAAGGTGTGTGGAAAGAGACAGAGAAAGATCAGGAAAAACATGGCTAGAATTGGGCAAGAATGTCTCGGGACAGAATGAAGTGGAAATCCCTTGTGTGTGGCCTATACCCTGATAAGAGTGCGGGGGAAGTGATGAAGATGATGATGATGACGATATGCTAGTGCATGGAGTTCCTTATCTCTTCTTATTCGACTTAAATCATAGTGGCTGCTGTGAGGCTGAAACTTGAAAAGGTGAGTGACAGTAAAGTCGCACAATGAGATAGAGCCTTGCATTTCACGCAGAATACAAACATCTCCGAAAAGTATTGAAATTACTGACTAAGGAAGAGAGATGGAGAGAGTATATAGTCTGTCTCTGCCCACCTTCTCCACTCTCTCTAACATCTATGGTCATCGATTTTTATGGGCATGTGTGGTTCACAGACATGCGCTGGAATTTATTTAACATTTTATTTCCGCTTTTAATTCTCTTCCCAATATCTGTTTGTTGGTGTTAAACTTCTCGGTTTGAGCAATCATCATTTGCAGCCTAGAAAGTGAAATCTAACCTTGAGAAATCTGGAAAAAACTTTGAATTTTCACATAGAAATTGGCTATGAACCCTGATCACAATATCATTTAGCTTTTTTTCTAGACTGGCCAGTTTTCTGGCCGGAAAGAGTGAAGACAACAGACAAACTGGAAAAATTACGACAAACACCTTTCAGCAATGGTGCAAAAATAAAGGCAAACAATTTTTTTTTTATTCCTCAGGCTACAACACCATCCAACTTATGGCCATCATGGAGCACGCTTATTACGCCAGCTTCGGTTACCAGATCACGTCATTCTTCGCCGCTTCCAGTCGCTATGGCAACCCAGAGGAACTAAAAGAGCTGGTGGATACTGCACATGCTCATGGCATAGTGGTCCTGCTTGATGTCGTGCACAGCCATGCATCCAAGAATACTGTAGACGGGCTGAACCAGTTTGATGGGACCAACTCTTGTTTCTTCCATGACGGAGCCCGAGGGAGTCACGATCTGTGGGATTCTAGGCTCTTCAACTACACAGAGTAAGGTTTTCAACTGAGCAGAGTAAGGCTTTCAACTACACAGAGTAAGGTTTTCAACTGAGCAGAGTAAGGGTTTCAACTACACAGAGTAAGGATTTCAACTACACAGAGTAAGGTTTTCAACTACACAGAGTAAGGTTTTCAACTGAGCAGAGTAAGGCTTTCAACTACACAGAGTAAGGGTTTCAACTACACAGAGTAAGGTTTTCAATACACAGAGTAAGGTTTTCAATACACAGAGTAAGGGTTTCAACTACATAGAGTAAGGATTTCAATACACAGAGTAAGGGTTTCAACTACATAGAGTAAGGTTTCCAACTACACAGAGTAAGGTTTTCAAATACACAGAGTAAGGATTTCATATACATCATAAAGTAAGGTTTTCAAGTACACAGAGTAAGGATTTCAACTACACAGAGTAAGGATTTCAACTACGCAAAGTAAGGATTTCAACTTCACAAAGTAAGGTTTTCAACTACACAAGGTAAGGTTTTCAACTTCACAAAGTAAGGTTTTCAACTACGCAAAGTAAGGATTTCAACTTCACAAGGTAAGGTTTTCAACTTCACAAAGTAAGGCTTTCAACTACACAGAGTAAGGATTTCAACTACACAGAGTAAGGATTTCAACTACACAGAGTAAGGGTTTCAACTACACAGAGTAAGGATTTCAACTACACAAAGTAAGGATTTCAACTACACAAAGTAAGGATTTCAACTACACAGAGCAAGGTTTTTAACTTCACAAAGTAAGGTAGATTCTATAAGTTCCAGCATTATGCGCCTCACAGGCCTTGAAGGAAGATTACTTTTCTTTCCCTGATAGGTGGGAGGTGCTTCGTTTCCTTCTGTCCAACCTTCGCTGGTGGGTGGAGGAGTACCATTTTGACGGCTTCCGGTTTGATGGAGTTACCTCCATGCTGTACCACACGCATGGAATGGGTAAGTCTCGTTATTCCAAATTTACGGGTTTGAAGTAAGAAATTACGGGGAGCCGTCAGAAATTACGGTTTATGGGCAGTTATGGCCAAGGATATATGCTTTTAAATCTCATTGCCGTTGTGTTCTTCACTCTCTGGTGTTATCCTTGTAAGTGGTAAAATTACTCTTTTGGCTCCTCGTTTTACTGCAAATTCAGCTTGTGATTACTCCAAGTCTCAAATGGGGTTGGCATGTCTCGGTTAGTCTCATTATTCCAATTACTTTGATTTAGAATAGATAATCTGATTGCTTGATGTTTGAATGAGTAGGTCTCTTTGTTCTAGTTACTCATTAGAATAAGTAGTCTTCTCCTTTTATGCGAATGTTTTTTTGTTCCTTTTTGTTTTCTTCAAAGACAGAAATTGTCGAAACGTCAGTTTGTCTTTGTATATTTCTACTGATAGCTTCGTTTGGTTGTGTTTGCTACTTTGCATTTTTCAGCTTCCCTGCAGCTTTAATTTACTTTTTGCATTTATATTTTCTGTGTCCAGGCCACGGCTTCAGTGGCAATTATGATGAGTACCATGGCATGAACACGGACACAGAGTCCCTCAGTTACCTGACGCTGGCCAACCACCTTCTGCACACCTTGTACCCAGACTTCATGGTAACTGTGGCAGAGGTAAGTTCTACCTGTGAGGGTTAATTAATTAAATTTCCTTGAAGTTTTAAGTTTAAGTCAATGAAACCGATAGAGCCGGGGCTTATCCTGGTTTCTGTAGCGTGAAGCGGAACAGATGATTCTTACATCATCTCCTAGACAGGACGTTAGTCTGTTGTATGTTTACTTCCCCAGCAGAATATGCTGGTACCCATTTCACACCTGGGTGGGGCGAGGAAAAATGGTGTAAAGTGTCTTTCCTAAGGACACAACATGGTCACCTCCTGAATTCGAACCCTGGACCCTTGGATTACGAGTCCAACAAATTGGGAAAGGGCATATTCTTCTGGGGAAGTAAACCTATGACAGACTAGCGTCCTGTCTAGGAGATGAAGTAAAAATCATCATCATCATCATCATCATCGCCCCCCACTCTTATCAGGGCGTAGGCCACACACAAGGGATTTCCACTTCATTCTGTCTCAGGATAACTTTGCCAGTTCTGACCATATTTGTCCTGTTCCTCCTTTGTCTCTCTCCACACATCTTCTCCATGTTTCCCTTGGCCTTCACCATTTTCGGGTTCACTGGGGGTTCCACTGCAGTGCCTGTCTGGTGATGCTACCTGGTAATTTCCATAAAGTATTCCCAATCTATCTCCATCTTTGTTTTCCTAGATCTCCCTCTATGGGTGTCTGCCCTGCTCTTTTCCATATTTCTTCATTCCCGATCTTGTCTTCCCACTTGATCTTGAAAATCTTCCTTAGGCAACTGTTCACAAATGTCTGGATCTTCTTAAGGATGCTTTTTGTGGTTGTCCTGTTCCTTCTTTGTCTTTCTCCACACATCTTCTCCATGTTTCCCTTGGCATTCCCCGTTTTCGGGTTCCTTGGGGGGTTCCACTGCAATGCCTGTCTGGTGATGCTACCTGGTGATTTCAGTAAAGTATGCCAGAGGATTCATGCCTGTCATTTATTTGCCACATGCAGGAAGTGTCTGGCATGCCACTGCTGTGCCGACCTATATCAGAAGGAGGGACAGGCTTCGACTACAGACTGGCAATGGCTATACCGGATGTGTGGATCAAGGTAACTTTTTTCTTGTGACCATTTGAAATGACTACAGTGTTTCCCAAACTTTTCCTGTATATGCCCCCTATTCCAGACATGCCAACATTACGGTTCGCCGTAAGAAATTACGGGGAGCTGTTCTCTGGCATTATCCTCGTACGCGGTAAAATTACTCTTTTGGGTCCTCATATTACTGCGAGCTCAGCTCGTGATTACTGCAAGCCTCAAATGGGGTTGGCATGTCTGCTTTTCAGTATTTCCAAAACTACCATGACACCCCCCCTTAAAAAAAAAAAGAACAACCCAAAACAAAAAAAAACAACAAACCACCACCTTTATAAGCCTTTGAAAAATGTAGGTTTTTTTCAATCGCACAGGAAACCGTATCACATTTTATTTAAATTTAAAAGGTATTTATAATCAAGAAAAATTATTAATGTGTATTTTAAAAATTGATTTAATCATGTTTTCTAATGTGAAGGATGTACCAAGGTTAACATACAGACCATCCTTGACCCCTAGAGAAAGGGTCATGATCTCCACAAGGGTCATGACCCACACTTTAGAAAATACTGGACTAGGAGCTATAATATTGTCCACTGGACTTCTTCACAAAACTTACTTAAGGAACATCATGTTGGAACAGATATGAAAATCCCTTTATTTTTATTATTGTTGTTGTTATCCTTATTATTATTATTATTATTATTATAAGTATTATTATTATCATTGTTATTATTATTATTATTATTATTATTATTATCATCGTTATTATTGTTATTGTTACATAAGTTATTACTGCAAATAAGAGTTTCTATGAGAAGCAGGCAAATGGAATTTTGTTAACACTGATAAGGAAAGTATTGCAAAAATAGGAGGATTACTTTTAAAAGAACTATAACTCAAACTTAGACATGTTTGATTGCAGTGTAACCTTTTGCCAAAAGAAGACCAAATCTCCCCCCACCCCTTTTTTTTTTGGTCTCTTCCCACTCTCTCCTCTGTCCCTCTTTCTCTGTCTGTCCGTTTATCTCCTTTCAAGGAAAGAAGGAAAGAAACACATAAAAATTCCGCTGAACCATTGCTATTGTCTTACAGACCCTGAAACACTCTTCCGACGAGGATTGGGACTTGGACGGATTAGTGCACACGTTGGTCAACCGACGTTACGGAGAGAAGTGCATTGCGTACGCTGAGAGCCATGACCAAGCATTGGTGGGCGACAAGTCCATCGCATTTTGGTTGATGGACAAAGATATGTACACACACATGTCAATTTTCTCCGGTGACAACCTGGTCATTGACCGCGGCATAGCCTTGCACAAAATGATTCGGCTGATTACTCTAGGACTGGGCGGCGAGGCCTACCTTAACTTCATTGGTTGGTTTGCTTTGTTTTTCTTACTGGAAATTGTTTCGTATCGTAATTTCTTATCTTTCCTTCATTACTCTAGGACTGGGCGGCGAGGCCTACCTTAATTTCATTGGTTGGTTTGCTTTGTTTTTCTTACTGGAAATTGATTCTTATCGCAATCTTTTATTTCTCCTTCACTTGTTTATTCATTCATAAAGTGACAAATCTTATAGTATATGTTCTTCTTTCCTTGGGAAAGACACTTTACACTATTTTTCCTCTCCCTGCCCAGGTGCGAATTGGGTATCGGCATATTCTGCTGGGGAAGTAAGCCTACAACAGACTAGCGTCCTGTCTAGGAGATGATGTAAAAATCATCTATTCCACTTCACGCTACTGAAACCGGGATAAGCCTCGGCTCTGTGGGCCTCATAGGCCTTAAAGGAACTTACTGTGTCTGTCTGTCTCTCCAGGCAATGAGTTTGGTCATCCTGAGTGGCTGGATTTTCCTAGGGCGGGCAACAATGAGAGTTATCACTACGCTCGCCGCCAGTTTCATCTAGCGGACGACAACAATCTCAAGTATCGTTTCCTCAACAACTTTGACCGTGCCATGATTCACATGGAGTCCAGGTTTCATTTCCTGAGTCACCATCAGGTAAGGTTGTACAGTAATAAACTTGTGTCGGAGGTTAGAAATGCAAAGTAGCAAACACAACCAAATGAAACTATCCCCTAAAAATACACAAAGACAAACCAACGTTCGACATTACTGTCTTCAAAGGGTGAAAATAACGTGAAGCCCAGGCTGCATCAAGGAAAAACAGTCTCGGAAAGTTAAACATCGCTTAAATTTGTTGTTGCTTATAAATAAGTTGTTTCATTGATTTGGATGCGCAGTTGTTGCTGAAGTATATTATTCATTCTTATATCAATGTACACTTTCTTTGCCACGTCCAGTCTTGCTCACTGTTACTGTTATAAAAGAATACATGCAAACCAACTTGACATTTCCTTCCCTTCATGTGTGAATTTTTCCTTTCAGACTCTTCCTGCATTGGTATAAAGTTATTTTCTCCACCCGTCTCACTAGTTTTGACATACAATATAGTAGACAACAGTTAATTGAAAAACGGCAGATTTGAATCTTACACTGAAACAAAAAGGTGAAACGTCTCCGAATTTTTCAAATGCAGTGGCATCTCTAATTTAGTTATATCAACACTTCGTCAATCAAGACAATAAAGATAAAAATTGGCTTTTTAGGCCTGAAACGAACTCTCGCTACTTTGAAAACAAACCCATGATCCGATAGATTCCGTTTCAGCTGTTGTCTACTGTATTGAATTATTATATAATTTATCTAATTCTTCTTAGTTCGAAAACAGGCCGTGTTGCTTTTGGTCATGTTATGTCATAATTCTTCTTATATTTTAGTTTGATGTATTGATAAAAATATGGCCTGAGAAATTAGTAAAAGAAGCAGATGGTCAAAATACTATGTTTTCATTAAAGCTACTCTTCAAACAGAAATACCTTTTACGTTTGAAAATGTTCAGCCTTATGACTTAAGACCTTAAAAACTTCTTAGTAGGTCAATCGTGAAATTATACATTATTTAAGAATCTAATTTGATTAGTGTGTCACAGCACTGAACCAAGAGTAAGCGAGGTCAGTGTGGTGGAATCCAATGTAGCAGCGGTAGATTTAAAAAACAATGCACCCTTCCTTCCAAAACATGATTAGAGAATGAAAATCTGTCACTCGTAACATTCAATTTCGGCCTCTTAGATATAACAAGTGTTCTGGAGTCATAATTTAGTTATTTATCTAATGGAGATTTTTGTTATGTTTTATATTTAATTTATGCTGTATGTAGACAGGGTGTGAAGTCTTTTATGTTGCATTTCACTCTTTACTTTCAGAATTATGTGAGTCTGAAGCATAATGGAGACAAAGTGGTTGTGTTCGAACGTGCTGACACAGTTTTGTTTGTCTTCAACTTCCATCCGAACAAGAGCTACACTGACTACAAGATTGGAGTTCAAGTCCCAGGGACGTATCCTTGCCACTAGTAGTGTGTGCTTATTGTTTAATATGATTAAGATAGCAATTTACTATTACTCCCGCCTATTATTACTTTAAACAGAAAAATCACCAGGTAGCATTACCAGACAGGCACTGCAGTGGAACCCCCAAGGAACCTGAAAACAGGGAAGGCCAAGGGAAACATGGAGAAGATGTGTG